>LBNU01021200.1:392467-410926 GCA_014162995.1 Artemisia annua
AATAATAATAATAATAATAATAATAATAATAATAATAATAATAATATTATTATTATTATTATTATTATTATTATTATTATTATTATTATTGTTGTTGTTGTTATTATTTTTAATGATACATTCTAGAGAAAAGAAATATCAACTTGATGTCCAAGTTAAGGGTTTTATTAGCATACCACAAAGCAACATTCATCGTTATCACTTCACTTCTATTATAAATAGAAATTAAATTTAGCTATAGAATTTTCTTATACTTTCTAGAAAAAAGAAATATGAACTTAAACATGCAAGATATTTCACTTAAACTATAGAGGTGATGCTTAAATTTTGTCAATTAGTAATGCAATAACGCATGCAGCTTAACTAACTAACATACAAGAAACACCTAATGATTTAAATTAATTAAAAAAAATGGTTGTTGGAGCATGAAACTTAAAAGGGTTTATGATCATGTTAACTGATGAATAGTCTAGCAAAATAAAAGGAATTACCAGGGGAAAGGGGAAGGTGGGATTTCCGGATTTTTGACGAGCTCTTGAAGTTAAAGTGGAACATCGAAAGTTAAGGATACTCAAACTCAATTTACTCAAATGTCATACCACAACATTGATCACTTTGTTACAATTGTGGGCCTTTACAGGTTTTTTGGGCCTCGGAAGACTCAAGGCTTGGGTTTGATAATTTGCTAGCTTGTTATTAGCTTGTTTAAATGTTACCTGTGTTTATCGACTTTAACTTATAGTAATCTGTTTAAGTTTATAAGCTTAAGTAAATAAGTTTATAAGTCTAATCAAATATGGTTTACGAGCTAATAAAATTCTAAGAATTTTATAAACCAATCAAACAAGGTGAGATAAATATCTTATAAGAGCATTTCAAATGTAGTAGGTGCGGCTCAAGTCATTTGGAGGTCTAACGCGAAGTTTTAAATTGAGCCCTTTTTGATTACTCTTTTTTGCGTAAATTTAGCTTTTCAACTGATTAGACTGATGGAAGGTTTAGCAACGAAACCAAAAGAAAATATAAGAAATAAGAAATATAGAACACCAAACTTCGTTGTTCCGATAATTTATAAGTTAACCGAATGGATATTTTGGTTTATGTTTGTTAAGAAAATAAGCTTGTTTATGTTCTTTCATCAACAGTTCAACACGTTAAATGAATGAACACAAAGAAATAAGCATAAAGTTCATTTTTGTTTGTGTTTGCTCATGTTCACTGTTTATTTGTAACTATTTTATTAAAAAATATAAAGTATTGCATATAATGTTAGGAAAATAAACTGAGAGAACATACATAAACTAACAAATTACCAAGCAAACGTGTAACACTGTTCATATTTATTCGTTCAATAAATATAATCAAACTTACAACCGAAGGGTTCATAAACACATATTGTGCTGAATATTTGGTTCTTTTAAAGACTTATTTAAAAGCTTTTAGAACTTGGAGCACTAATTGAGTTTAATTCATCATTTTAAAGACATATTTGGTTGTTTCTTGTTTGGCTCCTTTAATATATGTTGACTTTCTGAAAAATAAAAATAAAAAATCATCATTTTACTATGTGAAACATAGACTTTGTTCATTTTAAAACTCAAATAAATATAAGGCCCAAAGTCCGTCAGTATTTCAGCGGATTAAGTAAATCAAAGGCCTTAAAGTATCGAAGCCTTATAGATCTTTAATTCATAAAAAGATGAGTAACTATGCGTATATACAAGTTTTTTTTTTTTTTTTTTTTTTTTCGGTCGGGAGGCCTAAAGTCCTAATTTTATTAGTCTTACGTTTGAGCCTCCAATGTTAACGCTAGTCGCTAAATGTGTTTTTAACGAATGAATAGCAAACAAGTGAACTTTAGCACTATATATGTAACTATATAAGTGCATAAATCTAGTGTTTAACTATTATATATAAGTTTAGAAGGGAATCATTCGGTCACTACTTCACGCATATGTTAAACGTGTAAAAGCATAACCTCAAGGTGGTCATGATTTAAGTTAACCAAACGCATACAGAAAATATCAGACATGATATTCGAAATGGTGGCAATTTGAGACGCATTAGTTAAACATGGGTCTAGTTGGATAAATATCTTGTAGGATATGGGTCTAGTTGAGTTTCCTTAAATAATAGTAATTACCAACGGGTCTAGACGGGTCAAAAATTCTTTTTTTTTTTTTTTAGTCGACTGGACCAAAACCATCTAAACCCGACCTAACCCATCTAGATCAGACCCATTCTAGACCCGTGACCCAAACTCTACCCGACCCACATATTTTGCCATTAATTTTGGGTCCTGTCATTGCACCAAGAACAATGTACGAAGTGATATACGAATGCCAATTATATATTAAGTTAACCAAACGTATACACGATGGCAACCTTTTTCAGCCCATAAGTCATAGCTTATTGGAGGTTAGGCACTTATTGTCTTCATTCACATAAAAAGAACTTTTAGGACACATGCGTTTTGGATCAATCAACAACCTTGTCTCCAAATGGTCTCAAAACACAACCCATTTCAACCAACTGGCACCTAGATTGCTTCAAGTGTTAAAGTACTTCAAGGACATATTGTGAACACTCTCTTCAATTTTCCTGTTAGTTTCGTGCATAAACACTCTTTCTTAATAAGGTTTTTCGTGCAATCATGCAATTAACACTTCCGTATTTTGGTCGGGTGTACGTAGCTATGACTTGAAGCTTAAACTAGTGACACGACGCATGAGTTTACGTCTTACATATACTAGTATATCAACTTTTTTTTTTACTGACACCTAGTTACTAATTGGAAAGTTTAGAACTTGTTACATTCATGTAAAATTCACATTTTGTATGTTATGGTAGAGTAGTTGTCAAAAGTCTCAATTCATGGAATAAGACAGTGTGTTAATTGTGGATGTTTTTTTCATTTGCCTAACACATGCACTTAACTAACCACATGTTTTCAATAGAAGACATTTCAGACATCCGTGAAAGATACTAAACTCGACCACTTTTCAAACCACACTATAAATACACCTGGTTACTAGCTAAATCCTATAACAACATCCATTGTTGTTCTACTCATCCTTTATAAATCTAGAAGAAATCGAAAAAGAACCCATTAATCAATCATGATGAAGGCTTTGAAGCTCGTGAGAATGGCTAGAAAATGGCATAAAGAGGCATCAGATAGTTGTAATGAAAGAATGGCAGATAAGGGTCATTTTGTTGTATACACGACTGATCATAATCGTTTTGTGATCCCATTACGGTATCTAAACACCAATATCTTCAGAGAGCTTTTGAGGATGTCAGAGGATGAGTTTGGTCTTCCAACAGATGGTCCCATAACTCTCCTTTGTGACTCAACACTTATGAGTTACTTGATCAGCATGTTTGATCGAGGTTTGACTAACGAGTTAGAGAAAACGTTGCTAGTTTCAGTAGCTAGCAATCGTTGTTACTTAGATCATGGAGGTGAGCGTGTTAAACAACCATTAGTTTATGGTTTTTGAACTATATATGTTAGTTCATTCTATATTAGGTAGTAAACTACTAGCATGAGCTTTTGGATATTAAATCACACGCAAGAACATGGCACCTACATGTTTTATATTTATACTGCCCGTTTTTACTATGTGTTTTTGAAAGAAAAGGAAAAAACCGTCATCACATATTGAAATAAACCCGCCACGTACTAGATATAATGGTTTTTTCATGACTCTATGCATAACACTTTGAGCATGAAACATGTTTTATGAGTTTCATCTAAACAAGGCAAATAACATAGTAGTAAGTTCCACAATTGACAACCTTAACGATGACGTGTTTACTCTTGCAAGCTGTGCAAACGTTCCACCAAAAAGATTCATCTTGCTTGATGCCGTTGCTCGATCTTTGGCGCTTCCGGAATGAATCTACCTTCAACTCCAAAATACCAAATAAAGACCTCATTCTAAACGATGTTAAGCAATACACGTTTACGTGGATCTCAAATAGATAGGAAAGCAACATTTGATTGGTTTGAATGGCTTTGTAACTCTTGTAATGCCCTCTCCAACTCCTTGTAATTATTTTCTAGCTCCTTGCTAGTTTTTAATCAAATTGCTGTTTGAAAAAATAATAATAAAATAAAATAATGTTATATATTGTATCTTTCTCAAATTTCAATTTTGAGTATCGAAGTTGAAAGTTCGTTCGACTTTTTGACAATACTAAAAACGCTTTGTAGGTGGTCATAACTTTTGTTCTTTTGATCTATAATGTGACATTTCACAATTCAGACTAGTGTCTTTACAGGCAATTAGTAACCTGACAAGGGGATACTTGCTCGTAATTGAACAACTCTTTTACTTTAGTATCCTTTAACTCAAAAAATTTGAGTATCCATCGAGAGTGGACAAAAATACAATAGTTGTACCATCTGTGTTTATTTTTCCGCTGCAAACTCTATTTACTTTTCCGCTGCAACTTTGACTAAAGAGTACTTGTACTCTAAACGGTTTGTAAATCGAATGATATGTTTTGGTCACATTTCAAACGTCCCGAGTTGTGGTCGTTTACTATAAATGTGCCTGGNAAAAAAAAAAAAAAAAAAAAAAAAAAAAAAAAAAAAAGTTACTGTTCATCGTACTGTTCATTGGCACTATTCATCTCGGCTACTGTTCATCGATCACTATTCACGAGTTACTGTTCATCAGATTCTTTTTTCTCTTCTTCAAGACACTGTTCATGGCATCAAGCAGCAGCGATCGGGACGCACTATCTAAGCTCTTGCAAATAGGTACTGTAGCCGAATATCAGAGTGAGTTTGAAGTACTTATAAATCGAGTAACGGGGATCTCTGAAAACTTACTTAAATCGATGTATATCTCCAGGGCCGTCCCATGAATTTATGAAATTTTTGAGGGCCCTGTACGAAATTAAATTATGAGGCCCTTCAATAAGGAATGCTATATATAAAGTGTCACCATTTATAAGATATAATGCAATTAGTTAGCTAAACGTTCTAACATATTACTTATTTAAGATACTTTCTCATCTAAATAGTTTTTTCTTTGTGAAAAATATGCGTACACATGCATATAATTATTAACTGGACAAATTTTGAGGCCCTTAAAAATTTTGGGGCCCTGTGCGGTCGCTCACCTTGCACACCCTCAAATCCGGCCCTGTATATCTCTGGACTTAAACCAGCTTTACAATGTGCACTCTTAAGGTCAAACCCTACAACTTTAGACGAAGCTTTTTCATTAGCTTGCTTAATGGAAGCACGTTTCGAGGACCAATGACTGGCTACAACCAGCACTACACTCGGTGGATATCAAAAGAAAGCATATGATTCTTCTGCAACATCAGAAGTTGCACCCGAAATTGCAATTGAAGTTGCACCAGAAGGTGTACCAAAAGCTACTACCGCGGCTGTCACAGTTACAAAGATTGAAGAGGCTGTTAACGCGTACTACTCACCTGCACTAATGGGTTTAGCTTATGGAGATACACATTCAGTTGTGTTTGTGGGAGTGTTATGGGCGAATAAACGAGTCAGTGGGTTGTGGTTTGCTCCATCCGAATGGAAAGAATGTAGAACAGGAATTCAAGTGCTGCCATTGTTACCAATCGAGCTTGAGAACAAGTTGAAAGAGAGAACACAAATGTTTAGGAAACGTCTCAAAATTTGGGATCCCGGAATCAAGATTTTTTTTTAGACCACACCTTGAGGACAAGGTGGTTTTTAAAGGAGTGGGGAGTGTTACGCCCATGGTTAGGATATGTGTCATAGTTTATTATGTTTAGGATAAGTGTTTGAGTCGTATTAGGATAAGTCTTCGTGTTAGGATAAGTCTTCGTATTTGTGTGAGATTATCTCATAACTAGTATTTAATGTTTTACAATGAATGAAAGTCATTAAGGTTTGTCAAATAAAAATATATATTGTCTTCGTTCTCTCTTTTTAGGCGCTCGCATTACGCTTGAAGGGGTGCTACTATCGATACAACCTTACCAGGTCGTATCAGTTTTTCAACATTATTATTTCACTTTTTTGGAGATCTATTGTACTACTATTATTTAAGAGATTATCAAAACATAAAGTCTCCATCTTTTTGTGGCTCATTAAACGAAATTGTTTTACATGATTTTGAAGATGTCGAGGGGAAAAGTAAAAGTTGTGATGACGATCTTGTTATGGATTCTAAAAGAACCCATGTCTTGCAAAATACTGAGAGTGATTATGATGCTGCTAAAGTTAAAGAAGTTGATGCCATTGTCACTAGTGATGCATCTACAACAAATGACGTAGATGACACATATGCAAGACATCCTACGTGGCATGTACATTTGGACACTTTCATATTTTCAATACAAAAAACTAATCGGTTGTGCATATGGGAAGAATATTTGAAAGTTCATGACAAAAAGTGGAACACTTTTTAGTTCACTTACTCTAGCTAACTCAAAACATTAGCGAAAACTCAGCTCGTAGCTATTTTCTGACATAAACCCTCAAAAGCATCATGACTACTTGCCTAGAGAAAGCTAGGATACTTCAAACTTATAAGACAGTTCGTTATTGATTATAGTTTTATACTAATTATAAGGTTGATTTGATTTAGATTGCACAATGTTGGTACACCTAAATTAAAGCTATAATAAATTCATGTAACTCTTCAATAATGAAGGTAATATGATAAGGTTTACAATAAATGGATGTAACATGGTTTACAATGTACAGAATCTTGGGAAGGTTTACTACCCATCCATTTCCAAATACCCATAATCAGGTACATATTTGTATGCTTATATATGCGTTGTGCAGTAGAAAGTAAATCTGAATTTCTTGGAGAGTTACTACTCTAGCTTGCTAAATACAATTGAAGGACAGTCAAATTGATGCAGCAAAATACAAGCCCATATGGTTTTCTTTAATATGTTCATGTATTGTATTTTCGAGTATGCAGTAACCTTTTCATTCATGTCTTAGAGAACGGCAAGCTTCAGTCTTGAAGAATTGTACACTGCTAAAATAACCTTTCAAGCTGGCTCTACATTAGCTCCAGAAGATACAAGATTCACAGATTGGATTGAAAAGTGCGACAAATGCATTGCAGATAACTAAATATGTACAGGCATGTTATTAACATTGGAATCCGATTGTTATATACAGAAGGGGGGCACTAGGCTTTAAAATGTGTTGGTTTTGTGAGAGTTGAGGGGGAAATTCTTTGTATTTTTTTAGTAAGCTCTATTTTGGCGTTTCTTTCTATATAATTTTGCTTACATGTACCACTAAGCTAGTGTTGAATAATTTCAGCCTTGAAACCCGATATACTAATCTTTGTCTAGAAGAACAATGGGAGCCTGGCTCATGCTCCAAGCATTTAGAGTCGAGATAGTCACAATGTATGTAAACGGATGTGTTTTTCCTTGTGCAGGTTACCCGTCGGGAGGGCGAGCCTTTTGACTCCGCTGACTCACCAGGTTAATCCCGGGACCGTTTCCGACCCTTCCTTGGTCACCCCCAAAATCCCAAATGTACACACCTAGTGAACCTTTGATCTCTTGTTTGAAAGCGAATTGTCCTACTCATAAATACAATATAGCTTAGCTTCTTTATTAGCACTCGCGCGCGTTCAATAACCAAAAATTAAATGCGGCTAAAATTATTGTTAGTCACATATATTGAACTAAAATTTTAAACCAAATTTTATTCAAATATAAAACCGCACGGCATGTTCCTTATGATGGTTTTCAGAATAATTTCACCGTGAACAAATATAGTTTGCAATATAATTATTAGGTGTACTCGTAGTTTGAATCCGAGCATTAAAACTAGTAGGCATTTGATAGATGCATAAAGTATATCATAAATGAATATTGGAATGTAGAAGCTAATATAAGGGGGGCAAAACCATGTGATAGATGCATAAAGTTAAGGCTATCAAGACATGTATATTATGGATGTGTTTCTGGTATATATCTTTTTGAATGAGAAGAGGTTTATCTAGTGACATATGGAGTCCTATAGAACAACTGGATCATATAAGTGGTAGGTATGTGCTGATACATATGAGCCACAATATTCAAGGTGAACTGATGTAGAAGGGTATATATTAATATGTTCTGGTTAGAATGTTTGTTACTTGTCGACCATCAGTCATCATCAGTGTATCCTCTTAATAATTTACTTGAATGGGATGAACATGCGATGATTAATACAGAAAAGGTGCATTGATTTCGCTGAGTTGTTATGAAAGTAAACCATGTGATTTAACAAAAACTAGATCCTTTACAGTAGATTGGTATTTTGACAATATATATTTTTCCATATAGAAGCCGGGAGACATGCATGAATCCAGAAAATGTTGCTACAAATTCCAAGTAACTATGTCAATTGGCATGATGGTTAACAATTGTAAGAAAATTAGTATTCATTTGTCCCTTTTTCCTGCAAAAGGGGTCTTCGAGTAACTTGATTTTCCTTTATAGCCCCTTTTTTTTATACCTATATCGATGAAATTAAATCAGCCAGCATAGGTTCTAAAAGTACAGTTTAGACCTCAAAATATTGTTTAGAGGAAGAAAACCTAATGAATGTAAGATCAGTCCGCACTTTGTACTAATTATCCTTACATACCTTTTTGTACGTTAATGGTCTGAAGTAGAGAACTACAGATCAATGGACACAATTGCACTAGGCGAACCTGATGATATTATCTCGCATCTGTGGCTTGTGCTTGTCACTCTAATTGCTAGCTGTATGCAAGAGTTGGCAAGAGACAAAACCACTCAACAGCGATGTATATATGTCTTGGATTTGTGTCGAGATATAAGTTATTGATTTTCAACAACTACCATATGCCCACAATAAAATTCATGCACCGATCACATGTTTTTGTCTATTTTCCATATATAACTCTAAAAGCTAAATTTATGACAGTTTCCTTTGCTTTCACACAACTTAATCAGCCACAAAAAAACCTCAACAAGATAGCAAGCAGAAGAACCCGCCAACTGGCATCAATGAATTGTTGATTAATAGGTGAAACAAAATTATTTGTTTTTGGTATGTCTAATCATATGTCTTTGCCTCAAAGACAGAAGTAAATGCACAAACTTTTATAGGTTAATGATCTAAAGTAATCTCACATTTCATTAGCATATAAGGCGTGGTGCAGACGTGAAGTGATGATGATCGATACTTAACAACTTTTTATTGTATGGCATTAAATACATTTGTATTTATCTGAATCTGTGGCTTATATGTATTTTCTAATCGCGCGCGCCAGTTGTTTGGCCCCATATGTGACACAATCGTCCGACAACAATTTTAAATAGTTTGGTTTACCAGACAATTTTGGTGCATCTATCTCCTTGTTTTGCCACACATGATCTTATTCTACTTTAAAGTCCTGTTATGTATATAAGCAAATGCACATCCATCTTCTCTCAATACAAATCAACTCAAATAAAAAAGCTTGCATATTTGGGAACCCTCTTCCTTTCTACTTCATAAACGTGTCAACAAAATGTTAAGCCCCAAGAAACTCATCAAAATGGCATCACTACGGCAGAAACGGATCCCATCTCCAAGAGCTGACCCAACCAGAAGCGTTGATAAGGGTTACTTTGCAGTGTACACATCTGATGAAATACGGTTTGTGATGCCATTGGGTTATCTAAAAAATGACATCTTCCAAGAACTCTTGAAAGTGGCAGAAGACGAGTATGGGTTGCAGACTGATGGGCCAATCAGGCTGCCCTTCGAAGCCACGATTATGGAGTATATGATATCTTTGATAGAAAGATGTGTATGTAACGATCTAGAGAAAGCACTTTTCATGTCTATTATTACTTCCGAAATGTGCTTTTCAAACTCAAATATTCAACTAGAACAAAATCATCCTAAAGTACCTATTTCTAGCTACTGAAAGGATTTAGGTTACTCCTGTTACTTCTAACTGTAGCCTAATCATACAGATTGTTAGTCATGAGATAGCTTAATTGTATCGTGTTAACCAGTTGATTAATAACAACTGAAAAAGTTTTGCTCTTAGTGTGAGGCATTTCCATATATAGACACTGCTTTCATTATAATTCTTGCAAGTGTGTACCAGGGTTCCAATCGTCACATATTATCAGCTTAATTTTGACTCTTACTTTTAAAGGTTGAATAACAAGTGCACAAGTTATATATAACCTAAATATTTTGCACAATTTCTTTTAAACAAAATGTTACTCAATTGATTCTAGAAAATTTTATGCAATTTCTGCTCTACATGATCTTGAAATTTTGGTATTATGGAGAGAAATCATATACTATGGACCCAAACTTAAAATAGTAAACTTAATACTGTTACGGAGTATAACAGTTCAACAAATTAAGAATTAACGGATCTCTACTAATCTTGGCTATAAACCTTCCTTCATCAGGACTAATTCAAAATCTCCGTACGCATCTTTCTCCTTAGCAATATCAGAGCATGCCAATCCAAAGGATGCTGCATTAGCCAATACAGCATTAACTCCTTACAAGTTACAACACTCCTTTGATTCTAACATCCACCATATGCAAAAACTTGTAAAAATAGACATATATTTTTGCATATGATGGATGTTACAAGATTTGATATTTTTACAATATATGAAGTATTACACTTACTTTCTGTATTACTTATGTTTTTAACTAATTTTCCATTTTAAACAATATATGAAGTATTACGCTGATTAAAAATGAAATTATAACTTACATCAATATAAAAAACAAAATATATTTACAAAATACAAATGCTGAAGATTTTATTTTCCTTTCAACTCTTTGCGGCTTTGCAAATAGACATATACTATCGTTCCCTTCTTGTCGTCTGAATCCCTAAGCTAAGTAGGATGACATTTTCCTCATTCTTAATATTTTTCTTTTGAAATTCTTAGATATGACTCAAACAACTAAAAATGTATTATTTAATTTGGCAATCATCCAAATTAGTAGGAGATAATGTGTTGCCAATTAAATCGGGGTTAAGTTAAAAAAAAATAAAAATACATTGGAGTTAACTAGAACAAAAGGCTAAAACTTTAAATAACTTGTCATAAAATCTATGTAGTTAATCTCGCCGATATGTCATCGATATCTCAGATATCGCTCCTGGAAATAATCTCGGATCAACATATCGCCCCAAAATCTCGGATCCGATAATATCGGCGAGATTGGCTGATGTTTTGCCGATATGTTGAAATCGGCGATATTTACGAGATTTTGACGAGGTTTTAAGAATTATAATTTTTCTGTGTTTTTTTGGCAGCGCATCGGTCAACGCCGGTCAACGCACCTCTAACTTCATATTTAGGGTTTGTTTTTTAAATTCCCGCCTCTTTTCACACAAGTTACCACTCCACGACTTGTAACTTCAAATGAGCACTAATTGGAACACATTTTTAGGATTTTGATTTTCTTGATTTTGTTTAATTTGGGCCGGAGGTTATTTCTTGAACAGAGAGAGAAGAAGGTGTTGAAGAGGAGGGTGATGAGAGAAAAGTGAGAGCTGTTATTGATATTAATGTAACCCTAATAATACTTTATAGCCCAAAACTTATAAAATAGACGCAACAAATAATTTAGTGGGCTTAATAAAAGACCAAAACTTAATCAAAATCACACATAATATAAATTTTGCAACATATACAAAAGATATATAATTAAAAATAATAAAATTATTAATAAAATTATTAAAAATATAAAAACCGATATCTCACGTGATAACCGCTATTTCAAATCTCGGACCTTGAACGATATTTGATTTTTGACCGAGATAACTACATAGCATAAAATGGAACCCGAGATGAACGTTCAACCCAATTTAGTTTGAACTCAAAAACAGACCGATCAGCTCAAGAAGACTTCTTGTTAGTGTTTCCCATGTTCCATTACAAGGGTTTATTAGTTGCATTTCTTTTAGATCCTTAGTTTTCTTTTCCATCATACCCTCAACAATTAGCTTAGATAAAAACTTGATGTCTCCATACATGTGTCTTGCCATTACATAACTGGGATGGCAAATAAAAAAAATGCATCGAAAAACCGTGTGTGCTGACTGTGTTCCCATAAACGTCATTCATCAAAGATTGTTGTAACCGTTAGTTGTTGAACGTTTGTAACCGGATTCAAGACCCTTCTTCTCAATTCATCAACACTGGTGTTCGATGAAACCAGTGTATCCTGATTGATTTCTATTATATCAAAGTCAACCTTGCTTGATAAATTAACACTCTGTTCCCGAGTTTATTTTTTGAGTGAAAGGGAAAGGTTTGGGATGGTAATAAAAAAGAAATTGTGTTCCTGAGATTTTTTAGGAAAGGAGAGAAAGTAAAGGATAGTAAATTACATCAAAATTACTCTTCTAATTTACTTCCCAAATTGGGAAAATGAAGTGAAGTTGATTTTAAAGCATTTTTTTTTTTTTTTTTTNTTCCCGCCTCTTTTCACACAAGTTACCACTCCACGACTTGTAACTTCAAATGAGCACTAATTGGAACACATTTTTAGGATTTTGATTTTCTTGATTTTGTTTAATTTGGGCCGGAGGTTATTTCTTGAACAGAGAGAGAAGAAGGTGTTGAAGAGGAGGGTGATGAGAGAAAAGTGAGAGCTGTTATTGATATTAATGTAACCCTAATAATACTTTATAGCCCAAAACTTATAAAATAGGCGCAACAAATAATTTAGTGGGCTTAATAAAAGACCAAAACTTAATCAAAATCACACATAATATAAATTTTGCAACATATACAAAAGATATATAATTAAAAATAATAAAATTATTAATAAAATTATTAAAAATATAAAAACCGATATCTCACGTGATAACCGCTATTTCAAATCTCGGACCTTGAACGATATTTGATTTTTGACCGAGATAACTACATAGCATAAAATGGAACCCGAGATGAACGTTCAACCCAATTTAGTTTGAACTCAAAAACAGACCGATCAGCTCAAGAAGACTTCTTGTTAGTGTTTCCCATGTTCCATTACAAGGGTTTATTAGTTGCATTTCTTTTAGATCCTTAGTTTTCTTTTCCATCATACCCTCAACAATTAGCTTAGATAAAAACTTGATGTCTCCATACATGTGTCTTGCCATTACATAACTGGGATGGCAAATAAAAAAAATGCATCGAAAAACCGTGTGTGCTGACTGTGTTCCCATAAACGTCATTCATCAAAGATTGTTGTAACCGTTAGTTGTTGAACGTTTGTAACCGGATTCAAGACCCTTCTTCTCAATTCATCAACACTGGTGTTCGATGAAACCAGTGTATCCTGATTGATTTCTATTATATCAAAGTCAACCTTGCTTGATAAATTAACACTCTGTTCCCGAGTTTATTTTTTGAGTGAAAGGGAAAGGTTTGGGATGGTAATAAAAAAGAAATTGTGTTCCTGAGATTTTTTAGGAAAGGAGAGAAAGTAAAGGATAGTAAATTACATCAAAATTACTCTTCTAATTTACTTCCCAAATTGGGAAAATGAAGTGAAGTTGATTTTAAAGCATTTTTTTTTTTTTTACATCTTTTTTTTTTTTTTTTTTTTCTTTTTGTTACATCCTTCTCTTTTCTTTCCAACTCAGGAACATAAGATAAAAAAAATAATTTCTTATTCTTTTCCTCTTTACTTCTCTTTTTTTTCCCTCTCCATCTCTCTTCTTTCCCTCATCTTAACAAAGAACAAATGATCGATGGGATTCATCAAATACGGTAAGCTTTATTTGTTTTGGAGCAATGATAGGAAATGAGAGAAAAGGTAACGTCTCCACATCATAACAGGAAGAAAAAAGTATATTTTGAGCATAAACTTGTACGTCGATTGGCATGTTTACTTCCAACTTTAGGATCTTAAGCGAGACACTTGTTATAACTAAGCTTTCGAGCCCCCAAAATGCACTTTCGAGGCTCAAACTCTCAAGAAAAAGAAATTTGGATGCAATCATGTCGAAAAAGGCATTGTCCATTACCACACCACTCATATCTAAATGACTAAATGTGTCACGCTGCCTAATGCATATGTGTTGAATGGAAGAGGCTTCTTCCCACTGTGTTTGAGTGCGTTATACTGAAACAAGCTAGCGAAGGCTTGGGACATCATCGATATCCAAGATGTTGTTTTCTTCCATTGAATTTATGTTTAGTTCATGAAGATAACGAAGATTATTAACCTTAATGGTCTTGAAGCCCCGGCAAAGACAAAGATCGATCATCACAAGCAAGATACAAGTAGAGAATAAGTTATGAAGTACGGTTTCACTGATATTCACATTTTTTAACTCTAGTGCACGTGAGGACACACACTTGATCACAGGATTGTTACTGATGCAAAGGGAATTGGTAAATGTGATATTCCTTGGTGATACATCTATCCTATTCAGGTTTTCACTAGATAATATCTCATCTGGTAATGCAAACGAGTCGAAATCAACCCAACTACTAAATGAAAGCTCCTTGAGACAACTTTTAGAAGCTATGGAAGAAATCCATTTGTAAGCAAAAGAAGTCGATTTCTGGTTCCTAATGTTAAATGAAAAGACAGAACGTTCGATTGGTATGTTGTCTTGGTGTTACCTTACCAATGTACCATCAATCAAGTTATAGTAAATTCTTTCTTGTTCATCAGTTACATGCTCAATGGATTGACGAGGGAACCTAAGGGTAGGGATGGTAGACCAATCGTTTAGCCATGATTTAGAGAAGATGCATGTTCGTGCGGCTTCCTTTACAGGCAATATTGATATAAATAATGCATAAAAACGTTATTAATATTTTTCGATATCCCTACGTTTTGACGATCACAAAATGTAAAAACATTAAACGTAAAATTATTACGTAAACAAGTATTTAGTTACAAATATCATTACATCCAACTAAATCACTTAAGGTATGAATAAACAAATGTCTAATACATTTTATGATCAAAGGGATTTTTATTTAAACACTACAAAGTTTATAAAATAATATAAACATCTTATATATTTTTGAAAAATACTTTTGGTAATTAAAGGAAAATGTTTAATTCATAACAAATATATGAATTCAAATTTTTAACCAAAATCAGTTAGTTTTTCACCAAATAAACTTTCCCAGAAAAAGACAAAGTTCCTGGCCGTTACAGGAGGGCGGCCCCCTTAATTTTAAGGGGGGCGGCCACCATTTAAGGGGGTCGGCACGCTCCTGTTGTCAGGAATCTTTGCCTATAAATACAGGATCATTCCTGCATTTTTTCCGAACCTTTTGCACGAAAATTTTCAGTCCCAATCCTTTCTAAATCATTTGATCATAAGATTATAATTCTTTGTTTCAAGTGATCCAATCCTTCACCACTCAAAGTGCAAGAGAAGAATACTCCTTCAACATCTAGTTAAGAAGTATTGTAGATTTGTGAATATAGTTTTGTAGTTGTGTAAATTATTTGTAAAGGTGTAGATTGTTCATAATAAGTAGATCTAGGTGTGTTAGTAGTGAAGTGAAGTAGTGAAGAAGAAGAAGTGTTGAGAAGAAGGTAGTGTTGTGAAGAAGAAGTAGTGAAGTTGTGAGAAGTAGTGTAGTAGTTGTGGTGTGCACTAGTTGTGTAGAAGTTGTGAAGAGTTGTGAGATTGGTTCTAGCTAGGATTAGAACTCGACATTTAGCTTTGTGTCGTTAAATTGGTGTAAGCGAAAGTTGTGTAAGGTTTTCTCCGCCATAAAGGAGCTTGTTGACATAGCGAAGAAAACTCTCGAGTAGGTGACTCGGAGAGTGGAGTAGGGCAAGGAAGGTGTTCTTGTAGCCGAACCACTATAAATCCTTTGTCTCGCGGTTAGATCTTTCCAACTCTAACTCATTACTTAGCTTACTTACTTATCTCTCGTATATAGCCATAATTGTTTATATTATGCATGTGTTGATTTCACATACTTAGCTTACATCATTAGTATTTTTCATACTTAGATATAGTTGTTCATATTGTTCAAGATTTGAGTTCACATAAGATCGAATTAAAGTTCTAAAAGTAAACAAGGTTTTAAAACTAAACTAAGTTTTCATAATAAAATTAAAAAGACGGAAAACTATTCAAACACCCCCCCCCCTTCTAATTTTCCACAGGCAACAATGATTGTATACGATAGAATCAACTCTAGAACATCTTCTAATTGTTGAGTGCGGCATATAGTCCTTTTCTCCAAATGCAGGTATTAGAAGATTAACGTTTATAGTATAATTAAGATAGACAGACGAAGAAAATAACTAAAAAAACTAACATTAGTACATTTGAAAACTATCATATATAATCCAACATAGCAGTTTAATTATCTTGATAAGTAATTTTTTTTTCTTACTCTACTAATTAGAACCCACAAATAAACAACAATACGATTATTTCACTAGTACAAACAGGTCGTTTAGCGACGACCAGAAAACGGGCGTCGGCATTTAGTGGATGCCGACAAAACTTAGTTGGCCAGTGTTAGTCAACAATGTCCCGTCGGGACTTACTGTGCCGACGTCATTTGCCGACGCTCAGGTAGGGCCCACAGCCATTTTCAGTCAAATAAAATTGTGGTTCGACAAATAATGTACCGACGACATGGCGTCGGTACACTAATTTTAATTCACAAACGTAATTAACTATTGGTTCAACGAAAGTCAAGCGGTCAACAAAAGTCAAAGGAAGTTATATGCCAACGCCATGTCGTCGACACTAAAAACGGTCAAACCAAAAGTCAAACGGGTCAACGAAACAAACGTCAAACTATTAGCCTAGTTTGACGACGCCATGTCGTCGGTATTATACTCTGCTGCTGCTGCACAACAGCCTGCACAGCAGCAGGTTTCCAGATTTTTTCCGGAAAAAATGTACAAAACCAAAACCTGTATACACACCAATACCAACATGCCAATATCCCAAAACAAGTTATAATGACTAAAACACTTATATATAATTGCTAAACACCCTCAAATACGTTAAAACGTTACAAATTCTACAAAACGGGTGTTACAAGCTTCCAATACCACAAAAGTTGATATATCCGCAATGTTCAAGTCGCCAAATGTTAAAGTATATAATACTAACATACGGATGAATCAAATAGCATACGGATGGACAAAGTCAAGGTGTTAAAGTGTACATAATATGGATGAGGATCAATAGTTGATGGAGAAAATGTTAAAGTGTACAAAATATAACCCATACATATACCTCACTGCCCCTCGTCATCATCGGAATCGTTATCATCCTCGATATCAGCACTGCCCGAGCCGCCTGCCTCGCCAGCGCCACTCCCACTCCTTGAGCCTGCCTCGCCTACGCCACTCCCACTGCCCGACAACCACGACCACGCATGTTAGTTGGACGCAATACTCCGTGACCTGTTAGATGACATGGAAAATCTTTGTATGTAGTGGTGTTGTTGTTGCTGTTATTGTTGTTTGTTGTATTGTTGTTGTTGTTGTTTGTTGTAGTGTTATTGTTGTAGTTTAATAAAATGTTGTTGTTGTGAAAACTGATGTCCAACGTGCTTTATATTTTTAACTACTTTAGTTTTTGAACTATTATCGATATGTAATATAATCCGTACGCTTTGATGTTGGAGTAATACGTATGTTTTAAATATACAATTTTTCAACACTAAATTACATGCGCGCACAAAGAATGGAACTGAAGGAACAATATCACAATTAACAAACACGAAGGCAAACCGTTTATTTAAAATATCGCAAGAGTTCTCAACCACATACATTTCATACTGACTCAAACGAAAACAACTCGACAAACAAACGAAACAGATCAAACGAAACAATCGACAAGCAAACTAAACAACTCAAACGAAACAACTCGACAAGCAAACTAAACAACAAACATCGCTCATTCATTTTTTTTTTTTTGCTGCTACTTCCCGCTTTGATAGAACCTGCACCATCTTTTCCCTTCTTTGCTCTCATTTCCTTGATATGTGCAAACGTAGCTTCGAGATTTGTTACCCTATTTCCCAGATTATCAAGTTTGGTGTCCAACGTGCTTTCAGCTTAATCGTCACCTCCAACAGCAGCAGCTTGAGCTTCAAGAGCATCCAGTGTTCTAAAAGGCGCGCCAAGGCGCCGTCAAGGCGCGAGGCGTGGCCTCGGCGCCACGAAATGGACCAAGGCGTGAGGTCTAGGCGTCGTGTGAAAAGGCGTGGAATAAGGCGCGAAAAGGCGTGCCAAGGCGCGCCTTATCGTATGGCGTGGCGCCATTTTTAGAAGGGGATGATGTGGGCTTAAATTTTGGGCCTAGTAATTTCTAAACATAGTTCAAAATTTCACTTTATTTCTTATGCATATCACTTTTTGTAAGCTCACCTTTTGTAAACTCCATGGCTTGAATACTTTTTGTAAAAATATACATGGGCTTAAATATTTTTTCGCCGCCTTAGTCACGCCGCAAAAAACGCCATGGCTTCGCCATGGCG
>LBNU01021202.1:2072-17807 GCA_014162995.1 Artemisia annua
TAATCAACACCTCTTAAACTTTCACCACCAAAGCTTTTGAGGTTCCTGAAGCTGTAGATGCCATGAAATAATCTTAAACGGGATTTTACAACTCTTGTGACTTAAACCGAGAGATCGATTCTCTCCCGGGATTTTACTAAAGTCAACAAAAGAAACCGAAAGATGTAATATGTGAGTTAGACTTTGAGTGAGATCTTGGATAAGTCACAATTTGCACTAAGTGTCAAGTCGCGACAAGTCAAGTTACAATAGATCCGATCGTAATGAGTCAAGTCGTAAGGATTAACTCACAACGTCAAATTACAATCAGATTAATCGAAACGACTTAAGTCACAACAATTCACCAAGCGCAAGTAGTTAACAAATCATTAGAATCTCACTACTGAGTTAATCACAAGGCACCACCAAATCGTCGAATCTTGGCCACCTCAACGTTAAGCTTTGGTAGTTTTCCTTAAAATAGACAATCATCATCATGAGACCACTTCTCCATGCAGTAGAAGTGACGCAAAAAGTCTCATTGTATGAAGACCGAAGAAAAACCCAAAGAACAACGATAGCACCGAAGTAACAAGATAGAACATGGATTTTCTCTGTGGTTATCATTCCGGAATAAATATTTAAGCTCTATCACATGACCTTGTTGTGCGTCCTCAATGTACACATTACTCAACGGTTTTTGAACAGTTGTCTATTCAGGGGATTATTAGATCGACATCTTCATTTTTCCAAGTGCATTCCAGTTATCTCTCACATCTTATCGAAATCCGCACACCATTGTGTACATGAAACATTAACTAGAAGCACTTTATCATAAAACATATCAGCACATTGCGAAGATGTCGATAAGCAATATCATCTCACGATCCCAATATTCTTCCCACATTACTTCCTGCTGAAAGTTGAAGTAACGAATCACAAGTTGTCAAGAGACCGCTTCCCCACAGTTGTTGGAATAATACACAAGATAACAAGTTAAAACAATACATTTTTCTTCTCAGAAGTCACTTATCTGAGAAGTGTACAACTTATCATGTGTACTCGTTGTGCGTTCAGATGTATGTCTCCTTCTCCCTTGCTGGATTTGAAACTTCAAAATCGGCAACACATTATACTCAAGATCATGAGAGAAGAACACTTTTGGACTTAAACGTATTTGGTGAGAATCAATTGCAAAGAAAAAACTCTCTTATGACTATCTTATCAACCCTTATGAAAAGTCGGCTATTGCTAAGACCACTTTGTGAAGTAAACCCGATATTCCCAACTTGAAGATGAAGTAGAATTCCTCGTTTTTGTGACTTAAACTTGCACCATTGTATGACAAAGAGCGGTGTAGAGACTTTATGCATCGAATCCCTAAGTACTCTATACTCTTCAACCATCCAACCATCAAGTATAAGACGTACATCACCTCTTGAATACCGACAACTTTGTGTGAGTTGTGACACTGAATGTGATAGTTATTTTGTGGCAATAGAAGAGAATATTTACCAAAATAACTAGATACACAAGTCATCGTCAATGTAGAGATCAAAGGCTCGAACAAGGATCCCGAAGATACTAAGTACACATACCCGTAAAATTTCACTTCAATCGCAAATAAACAATACCAAATAAACTCCGTGATCTCTTGACATTCCATTTCAAAATTCTTAACCGACATTTTCTTTTATTTTCTTGTGGTTGATTTACAAAGTGCACATTAGAAGGAACAACAATCCGTGAAGAAGGGATTCTTCAGAGTCCGGTTTTAGGAAAGGAGTACCAGAAGACGGATCATTATTCATGTGCAGCTTCATTATCATGATAGTCATCATCAACACCTTGAAGAATAACTGGAGATTGGGTTTCGTGAGTATTCTGAGAAATACTTCAAACTAGTGCATCTTGCTCAATGGAGATGGAAGAAGATGAGCCAGGAGCCAACAGAAACCGAAGAAGGAGCTTCAGAAACTAGATGTTCAACATTCTTTGAAGCTTGGAAGTATTCATCAAACATAAATCCCAGTCATTCTTAGTAAATGGAGCATTAGGTGTCTGAGGAGAGTCGAATGACAATTCTTCAAACATCAATCATCATGTAGCAAGTGAATAAAAATACACTCAATCATGTAGTTTATTCACTCTAAGTTTGCCATTTTTGATTGAGTCCGCACAAAAAAACCAAAAATTGCATACAAAGTAAGTTTGCCATTTTTGATTGAGTCCGCACAAAAACCAAAAATTGCATACAAAGTAAGTGAATAAGCATACACTCAAGAATTTCATACGAAGTTTGCCATTTTTGATTGAGTAGCAAGTGAATGAAAAAATGCTATCAATCAAGTATTTCATTCACTCGAGTAACAAGTGAATGAAAAATACTATCAATCATGTATTTCATTCACCCTTCTCCCCCGCAAAAATTGCAAACGAGGTTGTAATTTTTGATTGACCAAGTGTATAAGAATTCGATCAGAGATAGGTAGATCCACTTGATGAATGAACGAACATGGAGAAAGTATGAAGCATGTTGTTGAAGATGATCAAAACCAAGAAGATTTCTCTTCTTCCGAAGATAAGGCGCACTGAATCGTACACCTTTCTTTTCATTGATGAACGGGGCCTGAAGAGTTGTCAGCAGACACCATAATGATGACAATGAGGACCGAGGCTTGAACTGAATTGTCCAAACATCATTGTCATTGAAGAACGAGGCTTGAACCGTTGTGTTCAAACGTCATAGTCATTGAAGAGCGAGGCCTGAACTGATGTATTCAGACGTCATAATGCACATGCATCAACATCGACATTCCAAAACTCTTGAAGCTGGAGAAATGATAGCTTTAGGCCTCCAGACTTTGAGTTTTCTCATATAGTGAATGATTGATGTACCTGCAACTGAGTAAGGACTACCTGCACTAACATCACAAACTTGATTGCATATATATGGGTTAGTGACAACAGTATCCAAACCCTTAGGGGTTTCACGATCAACCATGGTATTGCCATTAGTGAGCAACTTTCTGGTAGGTAACCACTTAAGTCCGACGATCTTAAAAATTCTACCAGTTGCCATCCACTTTTGGCAAGATCTAGGATTGCTAAGTGTTTTATGCATAGTGGAAGGTTGTGAACCTAGATATATCCGGTTGCTTCTTAGTAGTGTTCCTCAATAACCTAGGAGGCATCATACAAGGTTGTGAACCTAAGATACCATCCTTATGAAGTAGTGCCCTTTTCCTAGCTTTTTCTAGATCATAGTTCTTGTGCAAGTCATTTATATCATAAGTGTTTTGAATCTTAATGCTTGGTTTTGACACTATTTTCGAACTAATCCTAGAGGAGCTGAGAGCAGGAGTGGCTACATGTTGAGGTTTAGCAGAACTAGACGCAATAGTCTTAGGCAGATAATGTGGAGTGACTAGNGAACCTAAGATACCATCCTTATGAAGTAGTGCCCTTTTCCTAGCTTTTTCTAGATCATAGTTCTTGTGCAAGTCATTTATATCATAAGTGTTTTGAATCTTAATGCTTGGTTTTGACACTATTTTCGAACTAATCCTAGAGGAGCTGAGAGCAGGAGTGGCTACATGTTGAGGTTTAGCAGAACTAGACGCAATAGTCTTAGGCAGATAATGTGGAGTGACTAGTTTTGTCAAAACTTGTTCCGCATCAACTTGGGAGGCAAACCGCGTTTTTGAAAGTTTTTGTCGTTCAGATCTAAACGCAGTCGGTTGCCTAACAACAGATTGGTTTCTATTCGATTGAGAATCTGGTTTCCCCAAGATTGATGGTTTTGCAAACTTAGTGTACACACTATTCTCTGTTGCTTTTCTTAGCTCATTTTTTAATGCTGCAACTGTGAAACCCATTTTCTGAAATTGAGCTTTGAATTCATCATTTTTGGCAATCAAAGAATTTGTTTGTTCTATCGTCTTAGTTCTCGTTTCTTTGATTGTCTCATTAAGATTTTTACAATTTACTTTCAAAGACTCATTTTCCACAAGTAACTTAGCCACATTTTGTTCCAATTCAATAACAGCACAGTCATGTTTAGCCTTAACTTCGTTACACATATCACACAACTCAGTAGTACGTTTTTTCAGGTTTTTGATTGTCAAGTTTGTTTCTAGCTGAACTTTCAAATCATTAATCATAAAGAATTCACGGAAATCAGGAAGTTCCGGATTTTTACATGGTTGGTTAATCTGAAGACTTTCTTCCTTTTGTTGCATTGCAATTTCAAGAGAAATACAACGTTTTTCAAGTTGTAAAAATCTTTTTGAAAGTTCATTAAAAACTTCTTTATCAACCATATCATTTGATTTAAAAGCATCAGCCGTAAACACAGAACTTAACAAACCATCACGTTCAGCATCCTGATCACTTTCTCCCCCTTTATGACTCATATTTGTTGAATTAGACATGGTATTGCTATCAGTCTTTTCCAACAAATTTGTGTCATAATTAAGTTTGATTTGATCAGTATGCTGATGTTCATTAGAGAGCACATTTTGTTGAACAGTTAAGGGTACCTCAGCACATGACATTTGTTCATTAACCGGTCTAAAATCAGCATCCATGCCATGAGTGACTGGAGTCACTGAACTGCTGGTAGTGTCAAGCTTATCAGTCTATGATCCTTTACACATCGTGACACCTAAACCAACATCCAAAGCTTTTCCCAAATCGTCATTAATACCATCACATGATTGCACCAAAGTTGCATTCACTTTGTCGTCATTCAAATGTCAGAGCTGTGCTCTTTCCTTAATGAACTTCTGAACATCACCCATGAGTTGAATGAGTGTATCTCTGAACGTGTCAACCTCAATTCCCGTGTGTTTAGCAAAACAGCTTTTAGTCATCTCACTGTAATAGTCATACTCCAGAGTGAATTTTGAATCAAAGAATACTTGGAGTTGTTTGTAAAGTACACTAAGAGCAGCCATGGATCCAGTGTTGGAAGATATTCCTTGGTCAAGTTGTTGTTGCAATTGATCTAAGTTAAGAATCATTGTGTCTGTGTAGATCTGAACATCTTGACCAAAGAGTGTTGCAAATGCACGTTCGTATCCCATTATGAATTCAGTTCCTTTTAAAAGCACCGAGAGGTGTGAATGAAGTTGTCGGAAGCAGTCTATGCAGCTTTTCTCTGCGTTATTGAATAATTTTTGTGGCTGATGAAACTCTTTCTCTTGAGAACTCGAGCATGACGATTCCATCTCAGTATAATCTGACTCGAAAACGGTTGTCTGATCAGAAGCGTTTGTCAGTTGTACTTTGTTGTGAATCTTAAGTTCATCGTCCATGTCGTACAACTTGAGTATCTCCGAGATGACAGAATCTGAATTGGTAGACATGATTGTGAACGTGCACGGGATTTTACAATTCTATGATTTAAACCGAGAAATAGTTTCTTTCGCGGGATTTTACAAAATCAAGAAGAAACCGAGAAATGATGCTGAGTACTTTAGTGATCGAGTGTGAGATGATAAACTTTGCAAGGTACAGTAAGTTATCTAAGTCAAGTCACAACGAGTCAAATCACACCAAGTCGAATCTCAATTAGTCAAATTGCAAGAATCAACTCGCAACGTCAGATTGTAATTGGACAAGTTGTAACAACTCAAATCGCAACCAATCTCAAATCACAGAACTATTCAATTTGCAGCGTATTGTCAACTCACAACAACTTGATCACCTATCAGTGAGATATCAACCAGCAGAGTGATTTGCTTTGGTAGATGCAAGTTGTAATGGTAAAATTATGGTCTGAAAACTTAAAACCTCAATAACTTCACTCCGGAGGTGATTTGGGCCTCGAAAAATTCGTTTCACGATTTTGTCATGTATCCTGATGATATTCAGCCTGTTCCGGTCGTTTTGACAGGTATTTCGCTGAAAACGGAGTTACGGTTCAAAAGTTATGGCCGTTTGAAGTTTTAACGTAAAAAGTCAACTTTGGTCAAACCGCTAGAATCTGGTCAAACCGCTGGAATCTGGTCAAACCGCTAACAAGTGACCGCTGACAGATCTAACCGCTGACAGAAACTAACCGCTGACAGAAGATAACCGCTGACAAAAGTAACCGCTGGCAGAGTAACCGCTAGTAAGTAAACCGCTGAAAAGGTAACCGCTGACAAAGAAAGCCGCTAGAGGAGCTAACCGCTGGTAGCAAACCGCTGAAATAGTACAAAGTACAGCATTATGTTCGCTGGCACAGTGTACTAACCGCTGACACTAACCGCTATAACCCCAAACTAACCGCTGCCAAGAACAAGTTACCGAGGAGAAAACCGCTGCCAAGAAAAATGGTCCAAAATCACTCGTACACTTCACAAACGTAAGATCTAGCCAAACCAACTTATAAACTAGATGAATCTAACCCCTCTAATCCAAGAAGTACAAGAAGCAACACAAGAATCACAACGAACAAGCTAAAAAATGATTAAAAACCTCCTTAAACTAATAGAAACCAAAACAAACCATACACCACAAGTCCTACAATCCCTAGGATGTAACCATGGCTCTGATACCAATTGTAGGATACTAGATAAGCTCAAAACACATATTGTTCCTTGTGGTTTGGTTCGTTTACAAGAAAGAAAGAAAGAAAGAAATGTAGAGACAGAAAGTTAGAGAGAGAAAGAAAGTGAAGCCTTGAGAGAAAACCAAAAAAAAAGAAAATAGATTATGAGAAGGCTTACCCTCTCCAAGGATGGAGAGGGTATTTATATGTACATGGGTTTTTGCCACTTGGGCTGCAGATCAGGTATACAGTGGGTAAAGACCCGTCCTTCTTCCGCGAATACTAACTACTTCTTATCTACGTTTTACTAACTATTGTAATTACTACGAGCTAAACAATGCCTAATCATACTTGGGGTGACCGAATCTTTCTTATACAAAAATCGTATTCCTAACACGTTTTGTTGTGTCTTTTTACAATGATGGACCTATTTTGAGTGTAGCAAGCTGTTTTGAATGCGTCAGTCCAAAAATGCTTTGAGAGGACTAAGCCATTAAGCATAGTTCTTGATGCCTCAATGAGTGTTCTATTTTTTCTCTCAGCCACTCCATTTTGTTCAGGAGTGTAAGGAGAAGAAAAATTTTGTGAGATTCCTTTCTCATCACAAAAGCGCTCAAGGTCCTGATTTTTGAATTCAGTCCCATTTCAGTTCTAATTTGTTTGACCTTGACATCATTGTGATTTTCTATGTTCCTGACAAAGGACATGATGGTATCAGCTGCCTGACTCTTTTTGTTCAGGAAGTAAACCCAGGTGTATCTTGAGTATTCATCCATAATAACCAGAGTGTACTTCTCATGGTGAATAGACATTGGACTGACAGGTCCAAAGAGATCCATGTGAAGGAGGTGAAGGCAGCTTTTGATAGAGAAGTTTTGTTTTGTTTTGAAAGAGGCCCTGTGGTGTTTTCCTTTCTCACATGTTGAGCATGGTTTGTCTTTTGAAAATACCAGTGAGGGCAGGCCAAGAACTTTGTTCTGTTTGGGCGAAAAAAGTTGGTTAAAGTGTGTGTGGGAAAGTCAGATGAGAGAGTCTTTTATGCCATAGCCAGTTGATTGTCTCACTTGCTTTAGTGAAAAGACAGGTTCCATTCTGAGAAAGTGTGGACATGTCAAGGACATACACATCATCTCTTCTTGGGGCAATCAACAGGTTGGCTGACACTGATCAGGTTGTACTTGAGTCCATTTACATAAGCTATCCTTGTAAAAACTATACCATTGCAGTTCACTGAGCCATAGCCTTCAGTGGGAGCTGATGAGTTATCACCAAACACTACCTTGGGCCCTGGTTCTTCTACATATTTGTGCAGATACTGCTTCACACCAGTCATACTCCTTGAGCATCCACTATCAAGATGCCAAACAGGGTTCCTGGTATGTTTCTGCACAAACAGTGAGCTGGGTTAGTTTTGCTTATTGACCCACTTCTTAGTGGGCTTGGGTCTTAAGGACTTCATAAATTCACTTATGGACTTGTGGTCAGTGGTGGAGTGGACATTACTTCTACAAATTTCACACTAAGAGTTTGAGGAAGACTCAGATGACTGAGAGATTTTTGTTTTTAGTCCTCTTCTACATTTAATGATATTGTCATGTCCTGATGTGTCGTGGGAAGGATCACCACAAATGTCACAACAAGGATACATGAGACAATCAACAGGGTGATGGTCACTGAATCCACAGTGTGTACATGGTTTGAAAGGCTTAGTCTTTGGTTTCAGGGATTGTTTTGATGATGAGGCATACTTATGAGCCTGAGCTTTGTAGTTTGCTTGAGTGACATAAGATATGTGATCAGAAGTCCTATGATCTTCAAGTTTGCAGATCATGCAGAATAGGATTCTATAGCAATTGTTTGTGCTGTGATTAGTGTAATTGCATAACTCACATCTTTTCAGTGGTTTCTTAGTGGGCTTAGGTCTGGATGAAACTCAGAGTTTTGAATATGAAGAGTGACATTTTCAAGTTTTGTTTGCTTTAAGGCAAGAAGTTCATCTCTACACATACTTAATTCAAAAGCAAGTTTGTTGTATTTGGAAAACAAATTTAATCTTTGCTCTTCAACATACTTAAGATCCACATTGATATAATTCAAGTAAGATTGCCAATCAGAATCATCATTCATAGAAAGTAAGATATTTACCTTCTTCATTGTGATGTTGACCCATTCATCATTTCTGGCACTGCTTTTGCCCACTACAAGCTTGTTGTCTTCTGAAAGTGCCATCAGTGCACTGACATGAACTTCTTCATCTTCTGAGGACACTTCTTCCTCATCCCAGTCATAAGTTTCAGCAACCATATACGATCTCTTGATAAACCTCGTGATCCCATATACGATCTTCATCTTGTATTCTCTTGTCTTGTTCTCTTTACATTACTTGTTATCTTCATATCTGTTCACTGAGCTTTGTAAGCTCAGCCGCATTTCTTTTCTCATGCGGCAGGTTTAGTAGGAAGATGAGTTATTGGACGAAGGCTTTGTTTTGGGCTTAGAAGACTTCACCCTATTAGACACTTGTTGGACTTAGAGATGCTTAGAAGTAGTCTTGTTTTGGGCTTATGTTTATGCCCTTTTGTATCCTGTACTTGTCTTGTTTCCTTGTATTCTTGTAAGTTTTGTACTTGTATTGTATCTCCGTTTCACTTGTGTTCTGACTTGACCCCATAATGTTACACTTTAGCCCTTTTCGGGTTGGGGTGTTACACTTCTTCCTCATCCCAATCATAAGTTTCAGCAACCAGCCCTTTGTTTTTCCCTTGAGTGGATTTAGGGGCCTGAGGTGCTTGAGGAATTGAGGGAGATGCCTCAAGAAGTGCAAGCTTTGCCTTTGCCTTTCTATACTTAGCTTCAAAATCCTTTTGAGAACTATTCTCAGTATTGTTTTGAAAGTATTGAGGAGACTGAAACATTTTTGGTTGAAATTTTGTTCCTGAGGAATTATTTCCTGAAAACTTGTATGAGGGTTCTGAGACTGTTTTTGAGAAACATTCTTTTGCAAAATGACCCTTCTTTCCACATTTAAAACACTTAGTGTTTTCATTTGCTTTGGCTTTTGAAAAAGTTTTGTTTCTATTAATAAAACGTTTTGAGTTTGCAAGGAGTGCTCTTTCTTGAAATTCAATTTGTAAATCATTTAAGTACTCCTCACTGCTCTTTTCATCAGCCTCATCATCCGAGTTTTCTTGGAAATCCTGCACAATACCATTAGAATAGAAGGCAGTAGATATGGGTGGACTAGTCAGGGTCTTCTTGACTTGAGCTTTAGGGTATCTCCTAGAGATTAAATTATCCTCGTAGAGAAATTTCCCATAAATCTCAGCGAGCTCAAGATTTTGAAGATGGTTGGCATTTCTTAGACCCTGAGAGAAGTTTAACCACTTCTCAAGGAGACAGTTGACAAAGCCAACATTGATTTCATGCTTAGACAGGGTGACACCATCATTGGTCAATTCATTCAGAAGAGTTTTGTAACGGGTATAGGTCTCTGAGAGACTTTCAGAGTCTTTGGCCCTGAAGGTGTTGTACTCAAGTTTCAGGTCCATGATCATGTTNATTATCCTCATAGAGAAATTTCTCATAAATCTCAGCGAGCTCAAGATTTTGAAGATGGTTGGCATTTCTTAGACCCTGAGAGAAGTTTAACCACTTCTCAGGGAGATAGTTGACAAAGTCAACGTTGATTTCATGCTTAGACAGGGTGACATCATCATTGGTCAATTCATTCAGAAGAGTTTTGTAACGGGTATAGGTCTCTGAGAGATTTTCAGAGTCTTTGGCCCTGAGGGTGTTGTACTCAAGTTTCAGGTCCATGATCATGTTTTCCTTGGTATCTGAGGGGCCTTCATAGCTATGAACCAAGTCAGTCCAAGTCTGCTTTGCAGTTGAACAATTGATGACTGATTCCATTATATCATCAGGGAGACAAGATATAATGATGCTTTTCAGGCGTTGGTCTTGATTAACCACCCTTCTCTCATCAGAGGTCCACTGAGCTTCAGGTTTAACTAAACCTTCAGCAGTTTTAGGGACATATGGACCCTCATTAATCAGTGTGATATAATAAGGTTCCATCTCAGTTAAGTAGCAAAGCATGCGCTTTTTCCCCTTGTTGAATTTTCCAACTTCGAGTCGGGGAGCTGTAGCATTATAGCTTCCTCCCTTTTTATCGACTAGTTGGGGTACATCATTATCAGCCATGGTAGGATCTTGATTTGAAAAACTTTTGAGCACTCTGTTGTTTTGAAAGTTTTATAAACCAGAGGCTCTGATACCACTTGTTGGTCCCTTTTACTTGGTTAATGGTTAACTACAAAGTTAATCTAACCAAGTTCCATGGAATAATGATGCAAAGATTAATAACTAAGTAATACAAACGTAAAAGATAAGAAAACTTTCACGTTTGTATTACTTAATCAAAAGAATTATACCCAAGTGTTCGCGGAATAAACACTTGGGATTGAAATGACAAGTATGTTTGGTGTTACTCCTCACTAAACTCAAGCTATGCTTAAGTAGCAACAAAAGACCTACTAAGCTATCTTAGGGATGGTTGCTATTTAGAGAGAGTAAAGATTAGTTTGTGAATGTCTAATCATTAAGTGCACAAACTCCGAAACCTTTACTCTCTCTTATGACTCCTATTTATACACAAGTATATTACAACCATTGTGAAAAAGACAAAGATTACATCAGCCTTACGTATTTTGTCTCTGTTACATAAGTCTATTTTAGGTATAGGACAATACTACTTTCTGAGGTTCAGATATGACACCATCCTGAACCCACGCCATTCAGAGAAAGTTTGACTTTACAAGGATACTGACACTCTTTGTAATTTCAAACGTTTCCCGCCTTGTCCCGCCCATTCTTTAGGCTTCATGTCTTTAATCTTCAGTCTTTAGCTTTTGTTGCTTCAGTGAGGAGTAACTTGGGATTCAGTGAGTTATTGTCATCACTCACTGAATCCATCACCTTCTTTTTTGGCTTAGGTGCCAATCACTGAGAATCCGCCTCACTGAATGGAAAGCTTTTCTTCTTAAGCTTGTCCCAAGCATCCTGAAGATGACTCACTGAGTGACTGTTCACTCAGTGACTTGATTGTGTTAAAGGTAGTTAAACACTTAGGTTATTTTATGTTCAAATCCTAGTTTAAGAGAGTTTGGGAATTCAGTGACCCAACACATATCTTTATTTGGATATCCGTTTATATCATTTTACATTTATATGCTGCATCCTCATCTAATTAGCCATACATAAGCTCTTGGATAATTTATTCAACACCTTGTATGATAAAAATATATCCCAACAGTTGTAAAAGTCATATGGGCTTTGGTTGGGCCGTCCATGCTATGGGCAATCAGAACATATAGCTAGGGAATGTGGACATTTGAAAGATTCATTATTTTGTGACATCAAGACATTTCAACAGGCATTGTAAAGTTGATTATGTCAAGCATATCAAATTCACATATATGTGAATCATGCTCTTGAAATTATTCTCTTCTAACAGTCGTTAAAAAGCTACTGTAAACTGATATATACTAACAATTTATTTCAATGGTAGTAGCAAATATTCAAAGATATTGCCACTTGTGGTCTGACTACGATCACTAGCTTGGGTTGTTTTAAACAAAGGAACACTTTTAGCATCCACGACAGGGGGTATAAGAAAATCTTTAAAACCGATAAAAAAAATTTCCTTTAAACTACAATGAGCTTTTATTTTATTTTTTAATGCTTGCGTGGAGTGAAAAAAGTTATAAATCTCGAACCTTTTCATAATTAATGACATTTGGAAAAATATATATAATTCTTAACTTTTATTAACCTCTAGTAAAAAATAATTAATGACATTTGAGTTAAGTGAGATGATTATAAAGTTTTATGAGATTCATCATATATAATAAAAGAGTCAGTAGTCTTATAAATGTAAAGGGGGTTAATAAATGTCCCATGCATAGATTGTAAGTACCTTGGTTTCAATTTTATGCTTAAGTGGTAAGTACATATGACCTAAACATGATATATTGAATTCCGGCAACTCAAGGAACTACCTACATAATTGTGCAATTATGAAACATAGCCTCTTCATATGTATAATCCTTTCATATCTTTGTAAGTTACACAACTTATTTACCTATAAATAACACCGGGATTGCCTCTGCATCTCCATATTGTATTTTCCCCCATTAAAAAAAAAATACACATCACCATCTCATGAACGCAAAAAAACCATCATTTAAAGTAAAGGAGAAGTAAACTTTCGTTACCAAAACTTAAAATTCATATCTAAAATCCTTGCATTGTCCACCGCACGGGCTATGGCATTTTTGTAAACACGTGTGCATCGCACGGGTCCAGAGGCAACCCCAAAAATATTGTGTAAATCATCTCATAAAACATTTATCATTATTTATCTATAGCTTAGACATCGTTTCTTTTTCTTCTATTTGACTTTGACTAAAAGTTATAAAAGTTCTTTATTCGAAACCGTGAATCAAAATCGGCATATTTTGTGATTTAATTCAAATAGAGAAATCTTTGTTAGTTGTAATAGTGTATAATATAGTTAAAATACTATGACTTTTGGTTGTTGCAAATTAATGTACTCTATTATTTGCTTTGAATGGATTAATTATATTGCCCCATATTCCCGTAACAATAGCATATAGATTAACTTGACATCATTTATTCAAGTATAACACATTGTGTATATCATGATTTTGACTTTTTTGACTCAACCTCAACCCAAGGTGGCAAAAAAAAGGCACCAACAATTTTAATGTCATGCAAACAAAAGTTGTGGTAACAACATTACAACTAAGAAACTTATTGACCAACGAAGTCCGTCCTTCACAAAAAAATGAGAGTTTCCAACATGAACCGAAAATTAGTGTCGAACATTACGCAAAAAACAATTAGATCCAACCTGTGTGCATCGCACGGGGAAGAATATCAAAGGTCTCCAACATTAATGTCATCGCTTCACATTTAAAATAATTTATATAACTTATACATATTAAAAAATTACATGTGAAGAGACTCTTTTAAATGTAACATTTTGAAAAAAGTCTCTTCACATATACTCTTTTAATGTCAATAAACTATTTTAAATGTGTGTCATGCTTAGAAAAGGTATGATACCATCACAACTTAGATATATAATGATGAAAATAAGTGTCGAAGATTACGCTATGAACACTTATATACAACCCATGTGCTATGAACACTTAGATACAGCCCGTGTGCAACTCACGGGTCTCAATGACTCATGCTTAGAAAATGTGTGATACCATCACAATAAAGATATTTAATGACGAAAATAAGTGCCGAAGATTACATGTCAATAAACTATTTTAAATGTGTGTCATGCTTAGAAAAGGTGTGATACCATCATAACTTAGATATATAATGACGAAAATAAGTGCCGAAGATTATGCTATGAACACTTATATACAACACATGTGCAACGCACGGGTTTTAAATACGTATCATGCTTAGAAAATGTATGCTACCATGACAACTTATGTATATAATGACGAAAATACGTGCCAAATTAAATATGTGTAAAGTTTAGAAAATGTGTGATACCATGACAACTTAAATATAAAATGACGAAAATAAATGCCGAATATTACGCTATGAAAACTTCTATACAGCTCATGTGCAACGCACGGGCATTACTGACTATTCAAATATAAGATATAATTTAAATATTATAAGATATAATTACCATAATAATAAAAATATAATATCTCGATTTTGCTGTTGCACACGGACTCGATATAAATGTTGATAACGTTTTGCTTATTTTATAAGCCCATGTGCAAAAAATAATATGCGTAACTTATACATATTTAAAACCTACATATAAATATCAATAAACTATTTTAAATGTAACTCATACTTAGAAAAAGTGTGATACCATCACAACTTAGATATAGCCGAAGAATATACTATCAACACTTACATACAGACCCTGTGCAACGCACGGGTTTTAATTACTCGTGTATATTAAGACAAGCTTTATATCTAAACTACATATAATGGAGGGAGCTCATTCCCTTTTTTAAAGATACTAAGACATTATGTCCCAGGCAATCCCAATCACATTGGGTTATACGTTTTTTATTTTTATTTTTATTTAATTTTATTATTTATTATTTTTTTTTGTGAGTGAGTGAGGGTATTTTTGATGATGTGTAATAGATATATTATTGAGATGACGTGTAGAGAACATGTTATAGGGTGCAACTGCACACACCTTTTAAGTATCACTATAATGTCTAGTTTGTCTAAGTGTATTTTCAACTGTGTACACTTATATTTCATTATAGACAAACTTATTTGTGTACCACATTACTCAATGTCATTTTGGCTTAATGAAATTATATATTTTAGATTAGCACCATTAATATAATTGATTGGGGTCCCGGGTCAAACGCGACACGTTAGGCTGTATCTTTTTGCTTTGATGTTATTATGGAATTATGATGATTCCCATAGACATGTAATTGGCTAATATAATTTTTCTGGTTTAAATAAGAGAGATAATTAGCCAATTACATAAATAAACCAGAAAAATTATATTAACAGTTATTGGATGATATAATCTACCTAATACCAAATGACAGTTATTTGATGGAAGCAACTACCGTAACAAACCTATAATCAGGGTTGTGGTTATATTTCCTGTATCTTGTCAATTAAGAGCTCTCTCAATCAAACGCCAATTACTTGTGAGAAATCTTTTCATCGAATTATTGACATCATTATCGAAATCGACTAACCCAAACATTATTATTTCATAATCTAATCCTAATCTTTAGTCGGTTCTACCATTAAGAAGTTTATTTTTATGTTATGGTTATAATATGATTACATGAGATTGATTATGTGTATCTTTAATTTATCTAAAACTGACTTTCATATGCAGTATAAAAAGTAAAAAGGAGAGGTTGGTTGAATCTATTCCGGTGTTAAATCTTTAGGGCCCGTTTGGTTCGGTGGAGTCCTAAGGATTCTGGTGGAATTGGAATACAATTCCATTGCATAACGTGTTTGGTTGACAAATTCAAAGAATTTGAAATCTGAATTTCATTCCTTACTGTGTTTGGTTGGCAAACGGAATGGAATGAAATTCCTTCAAAATCCCATATATATGGAATTCAACATTCCATAGCATATATGAGAGGATTGTTTACAATTCCATG
>LBNU01021202.1:25725-46311 GCA_014162995.1 Artemisia annua
TAGCGAGCCCACACAACCAGGTTGGGTCCAGCCCAGAAGGCAATGGCACCCTTCCCTTTACGCACGCGGGAGGAAACCCCTATCGCCCTAGACAAGACTCGAACTTGAGACCTTGCATAGGAGGGTAAAACCTCCATACCGCTAGACTAGAGGCCCGTTGGTTAATAACAATAGTAATTAAGGGTCTCAGTTGTATCTATCTATTTTTTGAATGTGGGCAATTGTTTTTGGGAATAATTTGTACTAGTAATTGCCATACACATTCATTGACATTATGAAATGAATGTGAATGTGGCTTCTAAATTTTGGAAGTTTGGAAAGTATTGTGGTGCTTTTAGCTGTTAATTTGTGTCTTTGGATTGGATTGCAGGAACAAGTGAGGAGAATGCTCCGTTTATCAGATACGGAGGAGAAAAACGTTAGGGAGTTTCAAGAATTGTATGGTGAAGCTAAAGCGTCAGGTTTTGGGAGGATCTTTAGGTCTCCGACGCTGTTTGAAGACATGGTTAAGTGCATTCTTGTCTGCAATTGCCAGTTAGTTCTCTCTAATTCCTCTCTCTCCATGTTTATTTATGGACGTGCACGATATTTTGTATCCATATGGGTTCTGCGTTTTATCTACATTACAATAGATATTGCATATCTAATACACTAATTACTTAACAGAAAATGGACTAAAGAGGGACCCATTTTGACCCGTTACCCAACTTGCCCATTTTTGCTATCTTGACATATCCCTGAACTGTATTTCCATTGTAGGTGGTCAAGGACTTTGAGCATGGCTAGAGCCCTTTGTGAGCTGCAGCTGGAGCTGCAGTGTCCGACACCCACTGAAACCGATAAATACGAAAATCCCATGACTAAATTTGCTCCAATAACCCCTGCAAAGAAAGAAACAACAAAACGAAAAATGAACTCACAACAAAAATCAAGAAATGTTGCAAAAAGGTGTTCAGAGATTAAATCAGCAATCGAAGCAGAAGCAACACTAAGGGTGGACTGTACTGAGACATCTATTGACATACAAGAGGCAAGTATTGCTGGCTTCGTCAACGAGCCTAGTGAGAAGACAGATTTGCCCTTCCTCAGCAGCATGGGAAATTTTCCTAGCCCAAAAGAACTAGCAACTCTTGATGAAAATTTCTTGGCAAAGCGGTGTAACCTTGGTTATAGAACTAATCGTATTTTGCGTCTTGCTCAAGGTGTTGTTGAAGGTAGAATTGATCTTAGGCAAATTGAAGAAGATAGTCGAGAAGCATCTTTATCTAATTACATGAAGCTAAATGAGCAGCTGGGAGAGATCTATGGTTTTGGTCCTTTTACACGTGCCAATGTACTCATGTGCTTGGGATTCTATCATGTTATTCCATCAGATTCTGAAACACTACGGCACTTGAACCAGGTTCTTTACTACTATTTGCTGATCTTTTTAACTGTCTTTTCTAGAGCTGGCATTTTGACTGTCTTATTATAAATGGTAGGTTCAAGTTATGTTACTATATCTCTAGCGGGTCAAAAGATTTAAATGAAATAATTAGCCAAAAACCAAACAGGTGACATTGGTTGAATGAGTTATTACCCTAGGTTTTTTAGACAATATTGATTTCAGGCCAACCCATCCCGTGACCCGACTGTTTCCCCGCCTACCAAAAATTACCCATTTTTTGAACTCGACAGATTTACCAGTATATAAAGTTTGCTGAGTTGCTTTTGCATATGTTGTTTCAGGTCCACAAAAAGAAGTCAACAATCAAAAACATCCAACAAGATATTGAAAGGATCTATGGAAAGTATGAGCCGTTTCAGTTTTTGGTGTACTGGTATGCTTCTTCTCTCGATTTCTTTCAGTTTTGTTTGTGGACTAGTTTCTTATCCAATTATGTGTCTGTATTAGGTCAGAAATATGGTCCTTTTATGAAGAACGATTTGGAAAGATGAGTGAACTCCCTAACTCTCATTATAAACTCATAACAGCCGCAAATATGAGATGCAAGAATGGCATAACCTGAAGAAGCATATTTTATTATGATTAACTTACCTGATTAGTGACTAATCAGCTTCTAAGTTTTTGTTGGGTTGGGGGTGGGTGGGGGGGATTCGTTCGATGATGCAATTGCTATGCCAAGCACTTCAAATGTGTGAACTTCTTCGGTGTATGTTCTCTTTAAACTTCAGGGGTAGTCGGTGCATATTTTTTTCTTATCTTTTGGTTCGGTTATTGTCTACTGGTACTATAAAATGTACCAGGCTTCTTGTATTTTGGGTGCACATCTATCTCTAAATGTTAAGCTGCTAATCCTATATGTTCAAAATTGTAATCTTGCGAAAGTTTAATTTGATGTGTACTAAAGGTGGAAAAACTGGCGGTTTGGTTGACGGGTTAAAACTGGCTGGGTTGACCTGAAACACCTTTTCATTAAATGATTCAAATTTCTGAATAAAAGGATTAAGCAAGTTTTATGCAGTATAAGTTTTAAAATACTTTTGAGCTATTTTTCCAGTTTACCTATTGGACCCGTTATAAGTTAACTCGACCCATTGGCCAGGTTGGCAATACTGACTAGTTTTCTGCTATCTGAAGCATTCTTTTGGTAAAGAGAATTTGAAAGGTTTCTCAATGTGACCATTTCTCTTTTTCTTCTTAATAAAGATGATTACATTAGTTCCTTATTACAAAATTGTATCAAACGATATTATTCTCAATTATAACCTAAGATGATTGACTTGATTTTTTATTTTCCACTTGCTTATCGCATCGTATGCATGTTTGACATTTTGAATGTTTTTACACTCAGTGATAGATAACATAATCTCAACTTGCTATCCGCATCAAAATCATGACTCAGGTATTGCTACGTTTTTGTCGGAGAGATTGACTAATCTTTTGATCAACATTGTTTTAGTCATGCGTACAGGTGTACCTTCTTTTTAAATGACCACGTCAAACCTAAACGACATACAAAAATGGACATAATTAGCATCATGCATAAACCAGTTTATCGGATACCAGATGACCTATCTGGGACATAAAATCACCTTCTTATGACTTGATACAACAACATACGATTGTACATTAATTCATGAAACGAAAAAGAAAACTAATTAAATAACACAAATTAAATACCACCTAACTTGCCAACTTCATCAAGTTATCCTCAAGTGTCACTTCACCATGCTAACTCGTAAGTTTCACTGTACCTGCTTAGGAGGTTCACGAGTTACCGAATTGTTGGGGAAAATTTAGTGCACTTGAGGGATGAGTTCACACCTGGTAATGGGTTTGGAGGTACGGAGTGTACACCCATTTGGTCCATGAACACCCTGACTCAATTGTGGTTATACTAGTAGACTCTACTTCTAGACTCTGCTGCTAGACTCTACTGCTCTGCTGCTAGACTCTACTTCTAGACTCTGCTGCTAGACTCTACTGCTCTGCTGCTAGACTCTNTGTTGTGCAATGAGATCTTTTATTGTCTACCTTGGTTTTAATGTTTTTTTGAGATTTTATTATTTTATTATTATTTTTATTAAAAAGGAGATAAAAGTTACGGTCGTTATTGCGGTAACTATTAGCAAATTGTGGTTGAGTATAGTCTTGAAGAGAGAAAGTTGATGTGGCGCTGATGTGACAGGGACCATAATACTAACGGTCATTATTAGCATTGACCTAGAATCTGTTTATATTCCTGAGTTTTCAGAGACTGCAACTAAGCCCTAAGACGAACCAAAATAGAGCTACGAATTTATAAATGAATATTGAATTTTTCCATCAGATTACCATTTTCATGAATATTATTGCATCATTTGAGATCTTAAAATAAGAAAAAATAAAAATCCAAACACTAGTTTAGGGCATCTACTATAGTAGTTTACGAAAATATTTAAAAAATAATGAAGTTCAAAACCTTGTAAACTATAATGAGCATATATTTCATGCTTGTGTAGCATTAATAGGTCTATTAGACATCTTCATAATATAATGTATTTAGATTATTTATAATATTTTCATGAGATTTATACATAGTGGAAATAGATTTATAAAACAAAAATGTTGATAATTAATGATATAATTCAATTATACATCCTTACAAAACTTTATCATAACGAATCTTTTAAGAAATACTTGTTCAAAAGTAGCCTATAAGAAAAATATAAGCATTTCGAAACACCATTTTAAAAAGAAACCAAGAATAAAAAATGTTCTAACATATGCACCAATTTTGCTTCTAGATCAAAAAATGCATCTAATATCGATTAAGCTTAGAAATAACTTTAATTTGATACAAATTTAACTTAGGTGTGCTTGTCTTTAGTCAAAGTGTATTACTCCGTATTATTTTTTTGTATGCAAGTCTTTATTTATTTTCTGGGTCTATTATACTTTTAGGGTTTAGGGTTAATATAGTCGATGCTTTTGTTTATATTTGACTTGTTTGGTATAGATAAATTGTCTTTCAAAAATGAGAAAAAAAAAAAGAAAAAAAGACAAATTTAACCCATAGTTGTATTTTATAACACATCTAAGACTAATCGGAGTGGTGCTAAACCCATCCTTGGTGAGTGACTCACCCACGACACAATCCAAAACAGATGTACCAAGTCACAAACAAAATTGGATAGTATTGTGAGTTGCTCACCAATGTTTGTGGCTGACAAACTGGGCCTCACTCCCAAAACTAATTATTTTTTATTTGTTTTGTAAGTGTGTAGAATATTTAGTGGAATATATTTTTATAAAGTAGATACTTTAATGAAATGGGTGAGAGGAAGGTGACCAAAACAAATGTATGGTCAGAAGCAGAGAGAGAAAGCTGTGGTTGTGGAGAGTGACTCACTCACCACTACTTTCAGCCTGAAAGAAAAGATTTGCTAAAATCATATAAAATTTAAAAATAAAACTTTCACACAATGATATAACATGATACGTGGACCACTTATTTAGTTTTTTATTCACAACTATTTCTCTTATACCATATACCATTTCTTATCGGAAATGATTTGCACACTTATACTTTAATTGGGACACTCTATTGTAAGCATTATATACTTGTAAGTGCTTATAGTATGCTTTAACTGCTTGTACAATTGAGAATCTTAATAAAAAAAATAAGAATGTCCCAATCATAACCCTTTTGTTGTGGTTAATGATTTGCGCACTTTAAAATTTTATTAATAGTGTATAAGTGTTTAATGCATAAATAAAGTGTCACAATCAATATTCAAAGTGTACAAAATTAATTCTCTTTTGTTATGGGAGTTGATTGACACACTCTTAAATTTTATTATGACACTCCATTATACAAGTAATTAAAGCAAGTTATATTTAATGTACAATTATCTGTCGCATACAGTGGAGTGGCTCAATAAGTTTTGAGATTGTGCGAATCATTTCCCATGTTTTGTTTTGTTTTGTTTTTTTTTTTTTTTTTTCAACAACAACAAAAGCAAAATGAAAATTTGTGAAGTACTAGNAGGGCTGAGCATCAGGTCGGAACCGACCCGAACCGACCCGACTCGAAAAAAACCGAGAACCGAATTTCATGAAAAACCGGAACCGAAACCGAACCGACGGGCCGTCGGTCGGTTCGGTTTTCGTCGGTTCGGTTCGGTTTTGTCGGTCTACGTGTATTTTGTCATGTTTTTTGTCGGTTTTGGGCCGAACCGGACCGAACCGACCCGAAACCGAATTTTATGAAAGACCGGAACCGAAACCGAACCGACGGGCCGTCGGTCCGGTTCGGTTTTCGTCGGTTCGGTCGGTTTCGTCGGTCCGGTTCGGTTTTGAACCTACGGTGCTCAGCCCTAGAAGTACTAGTGTGTTTCTAAACTGTAAACGCACACACGTGTGTTTCTAAACTATGACATATAAGGTCAACAAGTAGATCATTGTCCATCAGAACATACAAGGTTAAGAAATGAAGGCTTTAAGATTAGGGGTTTATTGTGATCCCATAAACCCTGCTCCTTCAACGTTCAAATCATCACCAATCTTCATGGATGCTCGCAAAAACAATCTTGCTTGTATTCGTGCTCAACAGGTCTTTCTTTTTATTTTTCATTATATTTACTTTATCTACTTTTGTTGAAAAATTAATTCCCAAATCCTTCATTTGTTTGTATATTCTAATTGGAAAGTGAACAATGTTAGTGGGTGTTTGAGATTGCTTATTTTCAGTCGATAAGCAGTTTGGAGTGTTTGGGCAAAATAAGCAGTTTTTCAATAAGCTGGTTTCTGCAAAAATGTTTATTTTAGGTACATTTAAAATGATCTTTAGACTCTCATATCTAATGTAAAAAGTAAAAACCCCTTTAAATATATGCAAATGAGCTGTCTCGTAAGCAAATCCAAACGCTATTTCCTAGTGTTTAATTTAAACTTTCTATCTAGCATAAAAAAAACCAATCCCAAACACCCTCCTAGGATAAGTGTTCGTGCTTTGGTTTTAAGGGAAATAAGCTGTTTTGGGGGTCTTTGGGATTGCTTATTTTTAAACCGCTTATTTGGTTTAGGAACCACTGAACCAGTTTATTTTTATAATGCTTATTTACTCTGGATTAAGCATATAAGCACTTTCATCCAAACACTCGAAACTGCTCTTAGTAAGGAGTTTGAGATTGATTATTTTAAACCGATTGTTCCTGGTGTATTTAAAGTTTAAACTACAAATTTACCTTGTGGTGAAGTGAAATAAACTAATTCTGGTTAGCTGATTATTTGCATCTGCTTATGATTACACACATAAGCTCTTTAAATCAGCATTCTTAAACATCCTCTAACTCATTATATTGTTGCTTATTAGAGCAGATTATCTGATTATCACGTTTGCAAAATTAATTGTTTAAAACAAGCAGTTTGGAGTTGCTTATTCCAAACCACTTATTTCAAAAATCAGTAAGCTTAGTCTAATAAGCAATCCCAAACACCCCCTAACTTTGTATTTAATCTCACCCCCTTTGGATTCAGAATTTAACGACATGTCCATGTTTTTAAAAAGGGGGTGTTTGTTTGATAATTTATCTGTCTTCAGCTGATAATGTGGTTTATTTTCTTGATCGATCTTGTAGTCTAAGACGAAAGACGTACCTATAATTACTACTTCATCCAATGTATCCGTAATTGAAGAACTGAAAAGTAAAGATTGGGAAATTGGAGTTTTAAAAGATGAAATAGCTGCAACTCAGGGAATTCGAATAAGAAGAAGACCTCCAACGGCACCTCCTTTGCATTATGTTGGTCCTTTGGAGCTCCTTTTACAGAATGAAGGGAATAGTCCCCGTAACATACTTGAAGAAATTGTATGGAACAAAGATGTAGAGGTTACCCAGGTCCGTTTTCCTTGGTCCAGTTTCTCAATTTCTTTTAAAACACTGGCTTATTGTAGTAATTATCTTCTCGTTTGCTGTTATGGGATGGTTTCAGATGAAAGAGAGATATCCACTATTCTCGCTAAAAGAGGCTCTCAACAGTGCTCCTCCTTCAAGGGACTTTGTAGGAGCTCTCAAGGCATCATATTTGCGAACTGGAGTGCCTGGTTTAATTGCTGAAGTGAAAAAGGCTTCACCGAGTAGAGGAGTTCTAAGGGAAGATTTTCACCCTGTAAGTTACCTATTCAGTTTGCATTTATACATTCAAATGCAGCATCAATAACCATATGTATGCATGCATTTGGTTATATGCGTATATAAGTGTGTGATTGATTAGTTATTCTGGATCCTTGTCATAACAGGTTGAAGTTGCAAAAGCATATGAGAAAGGTGGAGCAGCATGCCTCAGTGTTTTGACCGATTCAAAATATTTTCAGGTATATATTGATCGTATCATGTTTGATTCAAATGAATATTTAATGGGTCTTCTGATGTTTATATAATGATTCTTTGTTTATCACTAAAGGGGGGCTTTGAGAATCTAGAGGCTATACGGAATGCTGGAGTCAAGGTAAAGTTCTTCTTGATTTTTTCCACACAGTAATCTTTTAGCAGGTTTTGACATTATCTAAAATGCAGTGCCCTCTCTTGTGCAAAGAGTTTATTGTCGATGCATGGCAGCTGTATTATGGGCGAGCAAAGGGTGCAGATGCTGTTTTGTTAATTGCAGGCGTCTTACCAGATCTTGACATGAAATACATGCTTAAGATATGCAAAATGATTGGACTGACAGCACTTGTCGAGGTAGATTGAAGCTTGCATTTTTTTTAAGCACACACTATTGCTTGTTTAACCTTCTAACCCCCTGCCTGTTAAGAAAACCAATTTGGGTCAGTAGTAACCCAAATATGAAGACCTTAGCAAAAGAGATATTAGGGTCAACTGATCGGTCAACCCTGTTCCTGAGGTTCATGTGTGAATAAAACCTTCTTTTACCCTATCTTTGAAATACTTATTTTAATTTCATGTATATTTGGCTATTTGATCAAAGCCTTTACTTTGTGAATCAGTTCTTTTACTCGATTTTTCATGTTCCACAGAGAATACTGTTGCAGTTCAAAATAAACATCTATAATGACTTCTACCTTTTACATGATAAATTTGATATTTTGCAACTTCTTGTACAAAGTTTTGATACTTTGTAGTGTTTGTTTTTTAACTTATTATTGCTATATGTAAAATATTGTAGCAACATATCTGGCCTTTGAGTTTCTCGGTCGATGAACAGTCTGGAAATTTTAATGCAGCAGCAACTAACTGTTTTCCTTTTGATCTCTACTTTTTGATTCTAGGTACATGATGAGAACGAAATGGATCGCATGCTGGCAATTGATGGCATTGAACTCATTGGCATCAACAACCGTAACCTTGGTATGTACCCCATGTGTTTTTATGGCGTAGGATCTGTGATTTATTTAGTTGATCATGTGTTCCTGTAATGTGATCCTACCACAATATTATACAATTTCATGCCACTTCTGCAGAAACATTTGAAGTTGATATTAGTAACACAAAGAAGTTGCTTGAAGGGGAGCGTGGGGAGAAGATCAGACAGAAGGACATAATAGTAAGTGCAATATGCATATGGAGAAAATGGCTTGTTTTTTTGCTCAATTTTGACATGTTAATTCTCATATTTTTAAAATTTTAGGTGGTCGGGGAGTCTGGACTGTTTACTCCTGCAGATATTGCTTATGTACAAGAAGCTGGCGTGAAAGCTGTACGTATCTTATTCTACTCGCTTGACTTTTTTTGTTCCTTTTTTTCCCACGATATATCAGGATCAATGTTGAGGATGTGTTTGGTTTACTATATAGATATTGGTCGGGGAGTCAATTGTGAAGCAGAAAGATCCGACACAAGGAATTATAGAACTTTTTGGAAAAGATATATCAGCTTAGGTACTTAGTTGAGATCAGTTTCACAGCATGTTTAGCACAAAGAATTAGTTATACTTAGCAACCCTTTTGCCTCATCCAAATGGGCCCCAAGTGGCGTACGGGTCAGCGGTCTTTAAATGATTTGCTTCAGTTAACCGGGTACCATGACCTGGATTTATGGTTAATTTCCCTGGCGATCATCAGCTTCAGATTATACAGACATTTTGTTGTCGAGTTTTATACATTTATCTGCATGTTGCTGGCTAAGTTTCTTTGTTGTGGTGTTTTGCTAACTTATTTGTTTGCAAGATTATCGTAGAAATGGATATTCATTTTGTGTCTTTCTTTAAGCTTTATTTCTGCGATCGATCAAAAAATCTGTTATTTGCTAGCTTTATTGGGTCGAAATGAGGTTTGGAAACAATGACTTATCTCAAACATGTTCTTATTTTTGCAATTCTATACGTGTCAGGATTCTACTATATAGTCTATAAACAACCGAATGTGAAGAGTGAAGTTGATTAAAATCTGTTTCATTGTTGTAGTATCTTATGTTTAGTAGGGGGATAGTTATTATTAACGTCTACTTTTATACTTTTTTTGCCCACCTGCGCATAGGATGACGAGGTATTAATATTAGACTCTTATTGTCATTGTTATTGTTATTATTATTGTTATTGTTATTATTATTATTATTAAATTTTATAAGTTTGTGTACAAAGTAAATATTTAGATAAAAGTTAATTAGCAGTAAACATATGAAGTAGTTATAGTTATATACTTTAGCAGTTGAGCATTCTTAATAAAAAAATGTTATGTTTCAATTTATTAATTAAACATTTTTTGTTTCTTCTCAGTCATAAACTTTCTTTTACATATCGTAAAGACGTAAACTGTATTATAGTTATTACATAACATTTTTTTTGTTAATATTTTGGCATTTTTAAAAATTCGCTCATGACATATGTACTAATTTATTTACTTAAAAATGAACAATGTTTTATTAAAAAAAAAAAAACCCGCGTTCCAATCTTTCAACTAACCAATTTGTTGCAAAAATATTTTAAAGAAAGCCTAAAACTTATGTCAACTATTTAAAAACAAAATCACTTACTAAGTGATTTCAAGATTAGAAAATAATAATAATAATTCTTTTGTTGCCTTTTAAAATAAAATAAAATAAGAATAATTCTTTTTCACATTAATATATATCAGTTTTGGTCATTCATAAATTCAAACTAGGTCAAAACTGAAAATGAATAACCTTTTCATTGCATTTAAAAGTTCTGATACGCAATCCATTAAAGAATTAAAATAGAATGACACATTAGCAACAACTTTTTATATATTGTCAAAGAACAAAAAACTTTTATAGAGTAATAAAAAGGTTGACTCAAAGTGACACGTAAGCAATATAAAGAAAAAATGTCAGCTATAGTACATTTTACTCTACATGAAAAGTACAGCAAGAATTTACGCTTTCAGTTGATACACATAAAAGGTTACAATGTAAATCCACACGATGAACTTAGGCAACCGTACATGCAAAACATGGTCTTTTTAACAAAATCATATTTGTGAAAAGTTAACTACTTTCTGATTTAAAAAAAAATAAAATAAAATAAAATAAAATAAAATAAAAAATAAAATTATTAGGTTTCGTCAAGTATACAATTGCATGTGTCAAATTGGTCCAGACCTACACGCCTTAACTATGTACGGAACCCTTTTACTTTTCCTGACTGGGACCGGTTCATTTATGTCTCATAAATTGATTTTACTTTTCTCGGCTGGGACATTTTTTAGTTGACATTGACTTAGGTGTTTGGTTTTTCCAGTGTTTTGAACCCGTTACTTAATGCAATGTAATTTTAGAGAAATGATACATAGGTCTAAAAATAGACCTAAAGTGGACCTAAACACATGTGGCATGATCCTGATGGGTTGTTAAATAAGTGGGTCCCTGTCTGCAGCCATCAGGATCATGCCACATGTTTTTAGGTCCACAATTAGGTCTATTTTTAGGTCCATGTATCATTTCTCGTAATTTTAAGGTCTGTTTGGTTTATAAATGGGTTTAGATTTAAAATTGGATTTAGATTTTGTGTAATTTTAGGAGAGAAAAATTATATTAATTTAATATTTTCCCGTCTCAAAATTATAGTTCACATTTTCTTTTTGGGATGTTTCAAAATAATTATCCACTTTCCGTTTTAATTAAAAATTAGAGAATATATTAGGGAAATATTCTCTTTGAGTGATTGCGATTTATAGTGGTTCCATTTTTATTAAACTTTGTAAGTTCTCTCTCTCATAAAAATAATTTTGAGACTTGATCGGGTATCAATATTCGAATCCCACACCCATTCTTTTTGTTAAAGGAAGTAACCAAACAAATTGTCAACTCAAAACCCAAACCAAAGGCGGATAACAAATAGCCCCTTAGTTTAAAACTTGTATTATCGTTGAATTGTATGTATTTTGTATTGTAATATATGTTTTATAAACTTATTGTGTGATTGATATTGAGCCTTTCATATTTTATGTATGTATGGTATTAAATATTACAGTACATGTTTTATAGGAATTTGGTAAATCGAATTATTGTTATTAACGGAAAACCAGGTTGACCCGATGATTGAAACGGTTGGACCGGTGACCCTGTGACTCGACCGGGTCGATTAATGACCCGGTTGCTAAAATATTGGGGTTTTCATATCACCTTTGATAGACATTTTTTTATGTACAAATTACCTTTTGTACTAACAGACATTTTTTTTTTTTTTTTTTTTTCCTTGTATTAAAATGGGATAGAAAGCACCCAAGCTGAGAGTATATTGTTTCTATTCTGATTATTAACAGGTGGCAAAAACCAATATCCAATGGTGATTAGCATGGTTTGGTTATTAGATTTAGGATCAAATGAAAAGAACTCTTAAAATGAGAAGGATGAGAAATAACTATAACCACATATTAGAGATGCATCGACTTGAATTAGATGCATCCCTAATCTTTTAGATGCATCCTAATATATTTTCTAGCTAAAAATTAGATGCATATACATATATTAGATGCATTTTAGCAAGTTAGGAAAATCTTATGTATTTTTTGTCCTCTGCGGGTCAAATTTGTTGCAAGTACTACTTTGCATCGTTTTCACTTCAAAATTACTTTTGAAACTAATTGGGATGCATCTAAATGAATAGAGATGCATCTAATTCAAGTCGACGCATCTCAAATATGTGGTTATAGTTATTTCTCATCCTTCTCATTATAAGTTTTCTTCTCACTGGATCCTTACCCTGGTTATTAGCCAAAACTAAACCATAACTACATATGTTCCGTTAATGAAAATCAAAACCGTTCGCTTCTATTAATAACAGTTTGGTTAATCGGTTAACATTGTTAAATTTGGTTGACCAACATTTTTTAAAGCTCATGTAAGTTTTGCCTAATAATTTTTACGCAATTTTTTAAATTATAAAATGTAGAAACGTAGAGAGAATACACATAATTAATAAGCAGAACCTAATATGTTTATCACATTAGATCATTAAACATTTCATGCGTACAAAATATTTTCAACAAATAATATAAATGAACACAAAATGATCAAATTTAGTGATAGACTTCTGTTTTGATTACTTATGATAGGCTAAAAGTGAATCAAAGCTGAAAAAAATGAGGGTATAGTCTGAACACATTAGCATGAATAAAAATATGTATATGCATTAGCGTGAACTAGCAGGGTACCCGCGCGATGCGGCGGCGGGTACCCTGTGATTATATTTTCTGATAACGTGATGTTATGCGGCCATACTTTTGTTAAACAATTAATTTATAGATAACAATAACTTTAGTTAAGACAGTGATATAATTTTATCTCCTATTAACAGAAGTTACCTCAAACAAAATCTTGATTCTTTCCATTATATGTAGTATAGATTTGATATTAAATTTTCAGCCCATGTGTTAATTTATTTTGGATCCAATAATCATATATTAAAATTCAGCCCAGTCCACGTTTAATATAGTCCAGTCCTTTAATAGTCCAACCTGTCCAACATTAAAATGTGTAAGCCCAATGCTTGTCGTAGCCCATTCCAGATTCAGTTTACTTGATATAGTCTTAAGGCCCGATTGACAACTTAAAAGACCCGGACTCCAAGAAATCAAACCCGATCCAACACCACACAGTTATAATACAAACATACCCTAATTTTGTGTCATTATTTGATTATTCCCTTTATTGACTCAGCACAACCTAGAAATTATTCCCTTAATTGACTCAGCACAACCTAGAAAACTCGAATTGTATTGCATTTGCCAAATATATTGAGGAATATAGATTTCGGAAAAAGTTATATGAGTTGATACCTGGTTTTATTGGAAAAATGATTTCGTGAACAATGACGCAAGTTTCGTTAAATTTCGAGTCCGTTAGCTATGTCGTTTGAGCCCCAACCGTTTTGACGAAAAGTATTGTTAGTTGGCACTAACACCCCCTCCGCCACACAGTTACACCGCGCCCCCCTCACTTTTGTTTGTACATGTTTGGCCCCTCCAATTTTATAAAACAACTCTCTCTCTCTCTCTCTCTCTCTCTCTCTCTCTCTCTCTCTCTCTCTCCACTCATAAAAACACACATACACTCACTCTTTTTCTCTCATATCTCTCTCTCTCTCACCCCTCGCCGGATCTTCATAAATTCCGGCCAACACCAGCAGATTCCGGCGCCGGTCACCGGAAAATTTTCCGACCAAACCTTTTGTTTGCCGAATCGATAGATCGGCTTATTCCCGTCATTTCTGGAGCTTTTGAGCTCGTGTAGACCACCGGAGCACTACCCACACGCCACCACAGCCGACCACCACCATCACCGAAGACCACCACCACCTCCGCCCTTGCTTTTCTCTCGGTAAAACAACCCCACGCGGCCCTATTTTGATTTTTATAAAATTATTTCGAAACCCTAATTTTTATTTTTGATTAAATTTGATTTATAAATATTTATGACTCGGATTGGAGTATGCAATCACGTTGGGAATTAACTGGCTGGGAATTAATTGGAATGAAGGGTTGTACAGTATGCATCCATGGTTGTAATTTTTGTTATAGGGGTGTTTTTAATCCTTAATCTATACCACTTTTGGTCTTAATTTGGTTTTACGCTAGTTTTGGTTGTACACCATGCTTTGGTGGTTGTAAATATTGTTATAGGGGTGTTTTTAATGCTAATCTATACTACTTTTGGTCTGAATTTGGTTTTATGCTAGTTTTGATTGTACACCATGCTTTGGTGGTTGTAAATATCAAAAATGTGTGCATTAAATGGTTGTATACTGTTAGCATTGTATTTTTATATTATGAAGTGTCGGTCATTATATCCTTGAATCATGTAATAGGTTGCGTAAGAAAGTATTTCAAAGTTGTTTGTTCATGTTTATTAGAAAGTTAGAACTACAAGGGCTAAACTTGTAAAGGCATGAAAGCTAACATGCCTAGCTCTTTATTAAGATTTGTAAACCTCATTTGTGAGGTGGTTGATCATTTGGTAATAATACAAGTTCTTATTTCACACATATGATCCTCCCATCTCTCTCTCTCTACATCTCTCTTTCTCTCTCTAGATTTAGGTGAAGAAGGTCGTGATTTAGGTTGTATACGGGATATTACATATACCATGCATCAATTTTTGTACATTGGAATTTTTTGGAGAGAGATTCATTCCTCTATTATAAGTAGTATAGATAAAAATATGTATATGAACAACGGTTTGGTTTGGTTATTAACGTTTGATTATGGGTAGAAACCAAACCGAACCGATAAGCGTCAGTTAATATTGATTCGGTTATTAATGATTTGGTTTTCTAATTGGTTTGATTAATTTGATTCGGTTAAATTGGTTTTTAGGTTTGATTTCGGTTTTTTTAGTTATTTTGCTCAACCTTACGATACCCTCTAGTTGAACCAGACTTTTGTTTTTTGTTTTTTCTTTTTGTTGGTTTTTCTTTATTTGAACTAGTGTATTTTCCCGTTATGTATTTATTTTCTTATTTTAACTGTTCACTTATTATTGAAAGTATGTTTAAAGAGAATCCCCGCATATTAGTAAAGAATGCATAAGATGATAATAATTGTGTTTATATTGACGGGCTCGGGTTGTCAAGTTTATATATCTTCACCTGACCCTCACTGACCGGTTTAGTTAATTATGTTAAAAATTTCAATCCAAACCCAATATGATATTAATATTGTTATGACAGTTGGCCATCAAGGTTTCCTTAAGGTGCCTTAGGGAGAAAATGTTTGGCTAGGGGATGTCTCAAGTTCGAGTTTCACCCGGGACTTTTACTCCTTCAGGTGATAAGGAGTAGCAGGTAGGTCTCAGGGTCAGCATAATTTCCAATTAGATGTCACTGCTAGACCTGAACCACTAACAACTAACAAGCTGAACCACTAACAACTAACAAGCTGTTCAAAAAAAAAAAAAAAAAAAAGTANTAGTAATGTTTTGTGCAGGGTGAAAAATAGTCACCTCTAATAATAGGGTTGTAAATGAAACCGACAAACACGAACGGAGCCTTATTCATGTTCGTTCATTAAATTTGAACTAGACAAATAAATGAACACGAACGCTTTGTTCATGTTCGTTTATTAAGAAAATGAGTTATCCATGTTCGTTTATATCCGTTCATTAAGAAACTAAACGAACATAAACCATCGAGCATAAATGAACGTAGAAAGCAAACATAAACTTTATTAAATTATGCATAATACTTTGTTTTATAAATGTGGTTTTGTTTAAAAAAAACCTGTTTTAAAATAATATAATTAAAAGATATGATGAATGAACAAAAACAAATAAATGAACATAAACGAATCGGACGTTTACGAACATAAATGAATGGACACGACTTTTGTTTATGTTCGTTAATTTAAGTTAACGAACGCAAAATATTGTTCATGCTCATTCATTTAAAATAAACGAACATAAATGAATTTTTTATCGAACGATCAAATGTTCATTAAAGGTTATATTTCGTTTATATCCCTACCTAATAATGATGATGGAGATGCCCAATCACATTGGAATCCTTTTAAGCAATACAACTAGTTTCTCAAACAACATTGCGGAACAAATAAATGTAAACATGAGCTTGAAACTTTTGTGTTAAAGATACTTTTGATTTTGCTCTATTATAATCTATGCTATTTCATGTTTAAAAAAGTTTTATTTTTCGCATCAATGGCATTATATATAAAATATAAAAAAGATTTATATTCTCTGTCACTGATTCATATCAAGATGAACAAGATTCAGTCTCTCTGCCATATATTCACATTCAGATATATAAATCGGATTTGGACATGTTAATAAACAAACCAGTGTATTAAAACTGGTTCTCTAACGGTCGAGCTCCTAGTTCACGATTCAACCGGCGGTTCAACAAAATTTTTTCCTCATAACCAGCTTTCAATAATCCAACTGGTTTCTGGTTCAATTGACCGGGTCAACCCGAGTTTTAAAAAATTAAAACAAACGGCGCTTTACCTTGGACTTGGTTCACTTCATCAGTTTTTCTAGAATTAATAGTACTAGGTAAGGAAATTGGACTTGTGTTCACATTAACATCTATTCTACGAGAAATTATGTTGAGAAGTGAGAACCCTCTTAGTATGAACAAAGAATTGAAGTTTCGTATATATAGACAAAAATGAACGACTCTTGACCATAATGACTAATTATTTAATTTCAAATTAAATAACCAATTGCATGTCTATATATACCTTTTGCTTTATTACACTGCATGCCTATATATATTTACCTGAAAACATCTAATATAATCACATTTACATATGAATACTTTCACATTCTTCTTGCTTCTAATTGTTTCAATATTGTGCAGCAATTGTCTGTGTAATGGCAACTTGTGCATTGAGAATGAGAGAGTGGCGCTTTTGCAGTTTAAGCATGATCTCGTAGATGATGCCTGTAAAATTTTATGATATAACCAGAAACAAGACTTGAATCTCAATTCAAGTCACTCTTTATTACCCAATCAAATCAACAACAAGATCAGAAAGCAACTGATCTCAATCAGTGTAACAAACCAAGAACTCAATATCTACTCACAAGCTTGCTACTGCTACTCAGGCGCAAGCCTATTGACTATCTTGCCAATAGTATCAATTACAAACACTCAGCCTCACAATGAAATGATCTAACAGATCTAAAGAACAAGAACAAAACTGATTGAGTACAAAAGAGAGAATAATGACTGCGTATATTTGTTGGAAGAGAGGTTATGAAACCCTAGATGATAACATGACTTATATAGCCCCATCCTTTGTACTTTGACCTTGTAGCAACTTTAGCCCTTCATCCTTTAACTTCTAGTCACTTGTAGCCAAAACATGAAAGCTTAATAAACTGCATTATCAAATAAGACAACATTAGTCCCTATACTTTATTTTCCAGGTTGAGTTATTATTTCAACATCCCCCCTTAACTCCAACCTGGAACACATCAATCATACCCAGCTTACCAACAAGCTTATCATGTTGAAGCTTGCCTAACCCTTTGGTCAAAACATCAGCAGTTTGATCTGCTGTATTAATCTTTTCAGTTTTAATGACCCCTGCCAAAATCTTTTCCCTTACAAAGTGTAGGTCAATTTCTAAATGTTTAGTTCTTTCATGAAAAACAGGATTAGCTGCTATTTTGATAGCAGCCTGACTATCACAAAAGAGTTTGACAGGTAGAAAATGTTCCCAGTTTAAGTCATGTAAAATTTTAAGCACCCAAACAACTTCAGAAGTAGCAGAGGCCATAGCCCTATACTCAGCCTCTGCTGATGACTTAGAAATGGTGTTTTGTTTTTTGCTTTTCCAGGAAACTAATGAACCATTTAAAAACAAACAGTAACCTGTGACAGATTTTCTAGTTATAACACACTTTGCCCAGTCTGCATCAACAAATGCTTCAAGAGAAACATTTGGGCACCTGGTAATATGAATACCCTTTCCAGGAGAACCTTTCAGATATCTTAACACCTTAAGTGCAATTCTCAAATGAGATCTAAGAGGCCTATGCATAAACTGACTCAAGCAATGAACAGAGTATGCAATATCAGGTCTAGTATGAGTAAGATAAATCAGTTTCCCAATCAATTTTTGATATTCAGTTAGATTATCTATCACAGGATCACTTATTGTAGGCTCACTAGTCAAAACAAGATTTTGCTCAAGAGGAAAAGCAGATGGTTTGCAAGCAAGTAACCCAAACTCAGTTAGTAAATCCAAGCAATATTTTCTTTGAGTTAAGCAAACACCTTGTTCAGTATCAACCACTTCAATACCAAGAAAATATTTAAGCTTTCCTAAATCCTTAATTTGAAATTTAGAATTCAAAAAAACTTTAAACTTTTCAATTTCTTTCAAATTATTTCCAGTGATTATTATGTCATCCACATAAACAAGTAACACAACAAAGCTATCTGAATCACTCTTAGTAAACAAAGAATAATCACTTTTACTTTGTTTAAAGCCATTTTCAATAAGAGCACTAGTAAGTTTAGCATTCCATTGCCTGGGTGCTTGCTTTAACCCATACAAAGATTTTTTTAGTCTACAGACTCTTTTATCATTAACATCAAAATAACCCTCAGGTAAAGTCATGTAAACAGTCTCATTAAGATCACCATAAAGAAATGCATTATTAACATCAAGTTGGAATATAGGCCAACACATTTGAACAGCAAGATTCACAACACATCTAATAGTAACAATCTTAACCACAGGAGAGAAGGTCTCATCAAAGTCAACACCTTCTTTTTGGCTATAACCTTTGACAACTAATCTACCCTTATACCTCTCAACCTCCCCTGAGGACTTATACTTGATCTTATAAACCCACTTATTTCCTATGGCCTTTCTACCAACAGGTAATTCACATATCTCAAAAGTATCATTACTATAAAGAGCATGCATTTCCTTATCCATTGCATCTTTCCAGTGCTGTTGCTTACTAGCTTCTTTAAAAGTTTTTGGTTCAACAGCTTTATTTAGCTCAACAACAAAACAAAAGTTTTCAGAACTTAGTTTTGAGTAATTAACAAATTTTTCAAGTCCATACTTGACTTTGGACTCAACCACAAAATCATTATATTTATTTGGAAAAACAGAAGTTCTATCAGACCTTCTCAGAGAAGGCTGATCAGCATTTTCAAAATTTTCAAAAACCACATCTTCTGCTTGTTCAGATAAGGGACTACTGACACCCTCAGAAGTGCTCACATTTAGAGGTGTTGCAGCCATCTCATTTGCACTGGCAACCTCATTGGAACCAGCAGAGTGCCCCAAATCACCCTGTTCATGGTCAATAGTTGGGCTGCCCAGATGCATAGAGTTGCCACCCTCACTCTCATGATGATCATCTTGACTACTATCATCATTGGGTGTGTCAGGGTTATCACATATCACTTCATCAAAGAAGTTAACATGATTCAAACCCTGACTGAGAGGGTCAGGAGTAGCAGAAGATTGTTTTATCTTGAAAGGAAAGACATTTTCAAAAAACTTAACATCTCTAGAGAAGATAAACTGTTTCCTTTCAAGACTATATAGTTTATAACCTTTTTGAAAATTAGAATACCCAATAAGAACACACTTCTCTGCCCTGCTACTAAACTTATCATTACTGGTAAGTATGGTAGCAAAACAAAGACATCCAAAAGTTCTTAAATGACTCAAATTAGGTTTCTTATTAAAAACAAGATTATAAGGAGAGTTTCCACTCAGCACTGAAGATGGCAATCTGTTAATCAAATAAGTGGCAGTTAGAATACATTCAGACCACAAGTATAAAGGCAATCCCCCCTGAAACATAAGGGATCTAGCAACATTTAACAGATGCCTATGTTTCCTTTCAACAACCCCATTTTGTTGAGGAGTATAAGCACAAGATGTTTGATGAATGATACCTTTTTCTTTACAAAAATTGTCAAACTGATTATTAACAAACTCAGTACCATTATCACTTCTAAAAATCTTAACATCTTTGTTAAACTGTGTTTTTATGAGATTATGAAAGACAAATATGCAATCAAACACCTCATGTTTACTCTTCAGTAAATACACCCAAACTGCCCTAGTGAAATCATCCACAATAGTTAAAAAATATCTATGACCTTCTTTACTTTTAACTTTATAAGGACCCCAAAGATCCAAATGAACAAGTTCACCAAGATCTTTGGTTTTATGATCACTTAGAGGAAAA
>LBNU01021202.1:58014-69624 GCA_014162995.1 Artemisia annua
ATCTTTTATATAATAAAAGAATTACATCATTTCGAAGTTTTTTTAACAGAACAATCTTATGGGAAAAAAAATTGGACCAATAGGAGAGCTTGATTTTGACACATAGGCAAAATCAAGCAATATGATTGGCCAATAAAAAGTCAAAATTGAGTTGATTTTGGTCAAACTTTAATAAATTTGGTGGAGAATTTGATTAGGGAAAAAAATACATAAAAATATAGGTGTCAAATTTATGAAAACAAAAACTTCAAAAAAAAGGAGGTAATTAATAAAACTTTAGTGTTTGAATTTTAAATATAATATATAGAGTTAAGTGTAAATTATATATCTCCATATTTTTTAATAACTTTAGATAATACGCAAATAACCCCTTACACTTTATACCCCATATACTTTATAATACGAACTTTGTTTACAATTACATGTATCAATATTAGCTTCACACTTTCATCTATTTTAATTACAAAATTTTGTAAATATACTAATTAGTTTTAATATACGTTAAATATTTTTAAATTAAATATTAGTTTTAAACTTTCATCTATTATTATTTTTTTTTACTATATATGTTAAATAAGGACTAATGTTAACCTTTGTAGTGCATGCAAGGGCCTTATACAGACAAAAATGCTGAAAAGATTTACTCATCCCTAGAAAAATGGGTAGGTTGTTTGAATTGCCTATTGCGTGGAATACATTTGGTTTAAAACAATTTCTTTAGTATGGGATATGGGTCAAAGTCGACGAGATTTGGACCACAAATATTCTTACATTGAATTTTATTTTGCGAAGACACTCTCAAAGATCCCCTAAGTATTCTTTGAGTGCCTGATGCAGTGGCGTAACACACGCCATAGGGTTTTTTTGCCATATGACACCGCCAAACTGCACCTGAGGATGCGCCATTGTTGCACCGTTGGTCCCTTCGCCAGCCCTTTACTTTAAAAAAATAATAAAAAAAAAATAAATAAATAACACAAACATGAAAAACACGACATGAAATGTTAGATCAAACTATCTTACAAAAAAATATTTAACATTTATCATTTAAAACACATAAAAATATAGGTGTCAAATTTATGAAAATAAAAACTTAAAAAAATATGAGGTAATTAATAAAACATTAGTGGTTGAAATTTAAATATACTATATGGAGTTAAGTGTAAAACTATAAATCTCCATATTTTTTGATAACTTTAGATAATAAACAAATAAACCCTTAAACTTTAAACCCCATACACTTTATAATATGAACTTTCTTTACAATTACATGAGTATTAGTACTTGCTTAAGACTTCCATCCATTAAACTTACAAAATTTTATAAATATACGAATCACGTTTAATATACGTTAAATATTTTTAAAATAAATATTAGTTTTAAACTTTCATCTATTAAAATATTAGTTTAAAATAAATAATAATTACATAAACTAAAGAAGGACTCATTTTAAATAAATATTAGTTTAAATAAATATTAGTTTTAAAATAAATATTAGTTTATAATTAAATAAGGACTCATGTTATCCTATTTAAAAGTTTAATCTATGCGTACACGGATTTGAATATTAAATACGGCTAAATTATTATTAACGGTAATATAATTATCAACGACTCATGTAATTATTATTTAAAGTTTGTATATGGATAACCTGAAAACATTTTTGAAAAACTTTACGGAGTATATTTTAACTTCATCAGCTCATTATGTGCTACTAAACTCGCACATTTCGTACAACATGATACCAATTGTTAAAAGTTAAACAACAACATCAACCTCAACATTTATGTCAGCTAAATAAAAGTTTATATATGGATATATTTTAACTTATAACATCGACAGCGCTCGTGCCACGTAGGCAAAATCGAGCAATAGGATTGGTTAATAAAAAGTCAAAATTGGCTTCAATTTGGTCAAACAATGTTAAATTTCGTTTCACAAGCATATTGTGTATAAAAATCAAAATGTCAATTTTGTAAGAAAAATAAACTTGATGAATGGCGGGGTTAATTTTAAAACACTAGGGGTCAAATATAAACTTTTAAAGAGATAAACAGAGTCCAAAATTTTAACTCACATAAGAATCAGCTTTTCCCTTCCTCTCTTCTCTTCTACCCCACATGACAAAACCTAAACATTCCATGTTTGTATAAATAAGTTTTTAGTGTTTTTGTGTATTTTAAGTTAACTAATTATTAGGGGTCACTAATGTTGTCAAGTGAGTATCGACATGTTTCCATAATTCCGTAGGTCTTGGATGCAAACTCTATGAGATTTGACACAGAGATTCAATGGCATACGTGAGATATATTTTGTTTAAAAAAAATGGGTGTAATACAATGAGTATATTTGCAATTATAAACTCATTATATGGTGACTATCTGAGCTGCAAAGAAACTTCATGTCGAATATTTACTCTACGGGTAAATTGTGTATATCTTTATAAACAACTCTTTGATTGGAGCACATAATGAAGTGTTATTCTTCATAGGGAAGTGATTAGCAGATTTTATTTTATTTTATTTATTTATTTTTTTTTTATCGGGACACTCACGGTACAAGCAGTTAAAGCAGTTTATAATAAAAGTACAACTGTTTATTGCATAATGTGGAGTTCCCAATAAAAATTGAGAGTGTGCCAGTCAGTTCCCTTCTTCATATGACGTGGGGATGCTTATATATCACACTTGAAAAAAGATTATGCGTTGCAAAGTAACTTATGTGCCTTCTAATATAATCTGAATCATTAAACAAGCCATTGTAACACTATTCTTTTGAATTTGAATTTGATTTGGATATATAACATCAATGAAAATANAAACGAGTTCGGTCTCACAATTTCAGTGTTAGATCTGAATGAAAAAGAAAATATATAACGGTGAAAAATCCATTAAATGTATGTCAAAATCTAAAAGAAAGATTTGACCATCATAAGCAAGAGATTCTTGCAAATGCGAGCATTTTTTTCGCAATATTAAGTAGTACATCTGAATGATGAAAAGAAAAAATGCGATGAGATGGTTAATGCCTCGAATATACTCATATATCGAGAACGATGCTTTGATATAAAAGAAATTGGCATGTTTGAACAAACACGATAAACCCGTTTACTAAATCTGCTCCATATTGTCGTGTTAAAAGAAACTGATTGGCAACCTCAAGTTGCAACATAAAGATCTCCATTCCTTCAAGCGAATGTGATAAAATGATCAATATAAGATGTTCATTCCCTCAAGTGAATGAGATAAATGATCAATATGAGGTCCTCATTCCCTCATGTGAATGTGATAATGTAACGATAAATGGTTAAAGATCATTTATCATGGTAAATGCTATGGTCGAGGTAGTATGACAATGACAAACCACTACTAGTGGTGGCAAAAATACAATAAGAAAGGAGCAAACAAAATGCTATTTATGCAAAAATGCAATGTGATGTATATGAAATACAAGTGTGTTAAAGATATTACACACTATATTCATAGATTTAAAAATCTGTTCTAGCGCATTTTGCTCCACAAAAGAAATATAAAATTGTCATGAGAAACGAAGTTAAGTATTAAGGATGCATTATATTCTTTTGTATCTTCCTCGACATGCATTATATAAAGATTAGTAAAAGCTAATCATAGCCATAACATAAGTTTATGAGCTATAATTATAATATTTTTGGCATGACCGGTTACACCATCCCGAGTCATTAATGATGCGAAACTATAGAAGAATAAAAATCTTCAATATAAATGGTATTATCTCTCAAAAGAAGTTGATTATTAATCTATCAACTAGAATGGGGACTCAATTCCTCAATTTTCTGGAAAGAAAACAAATGGATATATGTAGGCATAAAAATCCATTGTATGAACCATTTAGAATTTAAAATCGATGCATCATCTAAATGGTCATTAAATTGCAACCTCAAGTTTGCATGATTAATAGCTCAATGCGAGCCTAACATTCCAGAGTAAGTATTTCATCATGAAAATGCGATGAATTACTTCTGAATAATCAAATGAAACTGAGAGAAAAACTTGTGTTGTTGTATGGGGTCATATTATAATATGCACAACAACAAATTAGCATTATGCCAATATGTTATTATAAATCCTCCACTTTATAATTGGTTTTGGTTATAAACCAAACATATTCCATTTTTTTTTTGTGTGTGCAAATTACTTCACCTAAATCTTTTATATAATAAAAGAATTNGCACATATATGGGATATAGAAGATGGATAATTCCTTCAGGAGGAGAGAAGTAGCCGCAAATTTAGAATGAATTATCATATTCTATTGATCCTCGAAAGAAATTTTATGAATTGATTATTAAAATGGATAATCTAATAGCCATAAATAAACATTGGCTAAAAACAAAATTTCAGCTACCCATGCTCTAATTAGAAGTTGTCTCTCAAGGACACTATTTTATTATGACATGCCTCAAGCATGGTAGACAAATCGATTCCAAATAAAATCCTCGATGAACAATATGGAGCATGAAAACAAGATGGTTGTTCGAGGTATAAAAGACCTCATGATAGTCTCATAAAGAGACACTAGACATGAAGGTTCCAAAGAACCTCAAATAGCTAATGAGATGTCAATAAATTATATCATGTCTAAAGTTATATGGAATCGAAACATAAACGACGTCAATAAATTTGTCTACATACAATATATTGCTTGCAATTATGCATGATGAATATCAATTAATATCGAAATGTGCGCTCAACGAAATGATTGGCCACATAAAAGAACTTAGTATCTTACAAATACTAAAAGTCTTGAATCGTGAAGTTCGTACACGTCAATGTGTAAAATCTATCGGATATAAATCGGTTTTTGTGCTAAACCGAAATAAGAGCTCTAAATTTATGTCTTTGAAGACATGAGTTGTGAATAAATACATTCACAAAAACAGAAAGTTGATTATTAAAAGACATAGTCTCGAGGTGGATGTAAATATCTTATTGATATTTTACAAGACAGTCAATATTGAAGTATTTAATTCGCTCTAAATGAGTTTTATTAGAGCTCTCATATACTATGAATGATATGTAATGTCTCAAGCATGGCTTACAACTTCAACTTCTAGATACGATTGATGAAGTTCTCAATAACTTTATTTGATAGAGTTAGATGAATCTGTATATGGATCAAAATGATTTGGATGCATATTATATAAATTGCTTTTGCACATGTCTCAAAGAAATAATTGGTTCTCAAATACCATTAAGTACAATTGAGGTTTGGATGCCAATTTTGTAATTGATATGCATCATAAAAGTGTATTTTTCTCTTTTAATATTTGTACGTGCATTGTATACTTTACAACAAATTGATTTGATATTGGGTTGGAAGCTACACATATATTTTGTCATTTTTGCAGGTCTTATTCGTAACATCATCAATGTGATGGACTGCATTGTAAGGTTGTTACCAACAAAAGTATACGAGAAACTCGTTTAGAAGATTAGCATGCGATGCTTGAAATATATACATTAAATTGAGGAGGAGAAGCATTATACGCACTGCACTCTTTTCCTTCATCAAGTTTTTGTATCCCATTGGGTTTTTCTTGATAAGGTTTTTAATGAGGCAGTTTATGGCGTGTAATGAACGATGAATATCCAAGGAGGAGTATTATAAATTATGTATGGGATCATGGGTTATGTTTATTCATCCTATTCTTTAGGAACAAGTTAGGGTTTAGACTATCACCCTTATAAATACATCTATTTGTAACCTTAAGTAATTGATTATTCAATAATAATTATCTCTTCTCTTTACTCTTGTTTATTACTTTCACAATAGATTTCATTATATTTTTAGGATCCGTTTGGTTTATAAGTGGGATTGGATTAGGATTTTGATTTGGTATAGGATTTGGATTTGAGGTGGGTTTAGAAGAGAGAAATTATATTTATTATATATGATTTGACTAATAAATTATGTATTTTTTTTGGACTAAAATAAATAAGAAATAAAAATATAATGGATAAATATGTGGCTAGGAAGAAGAACAAAATAAAAGGTGCATTTCTATTGGTTGGATTCTATCAAAACCTAAACCCCCCCCCCCCTAGGTGGGATTGTGAATTTGGTCATCATGACCTGATTTGACATTAATGCATGCATACCAAACAATGGATTTCACATTACTTTGAGACTAAACCCTCTCAACCACGGTTACCAAATGGACCCTTACTAACGGAGTATATAACTACCTTAGGGGGTGGCAACCCATGCGGCATGGACCCTCGGCAAAGGATGCCACTCGGCATCAACGAAAACCACTAGTTCGGCATGACGAAATCGGCATGAAGATCGGTAATCCATACCGAATCGGTATGGCAACTTGGTTTACAAAATTCGAACGTTGGCAATTAATGAGTTAGATTTCTTTTTGCATCATGAATGCCACTAAAAAATGAAGGTGGGGTATGATGAATTATGAAATGTGTTGGCAACATATGATTAGTTGATTTTGCATTAAGGTGAATCATGGTGTGGCATGATTGCCACCCCCTTAGTATCGTTACAGATTTCAAAATTAAGTCCAATATTTTTTTTAAAACTTATAAAACATGATTTCGAAGTTTTGTATGGATGAAATCCTATTCTTTCCACAAACATGTGTTATATTAATTTTATATTTTATTTCATGAAGGAAGAAAAACAAGATATACTTTTGTTATGAAAATCAACTACATCATACTCACGTTTGTTAAGAACGAGGATTTCAACCCTCGCATTGCGACGGAGCATATGCATACGATGTTGTTGCATACATCGGAAAATATCAGTTTTTTCTACCGAAAGAATTGCAGTTTTGGATTTTCTTAAGCGATTTTTATTATAAATATAACAGTTATTGTACATATATCGAAGTCTATTGCATTAGCTTTATTAACTTAATTTTCTAAAACCTTGACTGAATTGAACGTCGAAGATTATTTCGGTTCCGGTTGTTGATACGTTTATTTTATAGTAGTCACTATTTAGATAGTTATTTTATAAGTTTATGACACAAGTCCACCATGCCCATTAAATTTAACTAAACAAAAAACCTAACAAATTTAGCTAATTATAATTTTCTGTTTGCATACATCCTCGAGACATGCATACGCCGGCGTTTTAGTCTCTCAAGTATCATCATGAGATTTCCAGCTGCTAATTTTCCTTCCAGCCGTTCTTTCCACAGTGGTTTTTGGTTATTTAAGGGAGCCATAATGACATCAATTTATGCTTTCTTAAGATTACACTAGGAAAGATACGTCAAAATGTTTGAAAACTACAGGTCGATACCGTTAGAAGGAGCCGATCTAGTGAACATGTGAAAGAGCCCACGTCACCTAGGATTCTTTATTTGTGGACTTTGTGGTGCTTTTGGTAAAGGTGATAAAGGACGAACGGGTTCACTTAAACGTACGTTTGTTTGATGGATTGATAATATTACAAGGGTGATGTTTATGATGCGTTTAGTTGGGAGAAGACACTTTTGTTTTTTATAAAATATTTTGTGGAAAACAAGGAAAACAAAGATCGCGTTCAAATCAACATTTTTCAACAAAATATTTTGCAAAACACAAAATCCCCTATTTCCTAACTTAACAATGAAAATTACAAAACAAAATTTAGTTGTTTTCCTTTGTAACCTATAACCCTTCTTCCCCCTTTTCAAAATAGAAAAATACAAATATTAACTAAACGGATTTTTATATTTTCAAGTGTTTTGTGAAGATAAATTTCCCTTCCAAATTTTTACAAAACTAGAGATAGAAAACAAGATATTTTTTTCTCCAACTAAACACACCCTTAGAATTGTGATTTTTTGTTTTTTGTTTTTTTTTTATCTTTTAACTTTTATAAATGTTTTGACTTTGAGTTCTTATTTTTTGGTTGTGTTAAGATGTGGTTAGATAATAATGAGGTGTAATTACTCTTGCATGGTTTATTTAATCTTTATCTTAGAGTAATGTATTGTTGTTAACGGGTGTTCGTGACTGCGTTTTTAGCATATCGTGCGTTCGTAAAACTGCGTAGACTGCAAATGCAACAATTAGACACTACACTATATATTAAAACGCAGTTCCAAACACTTAAGATGTCATAAGATCTTTGTTGAACTTCATAGTGCAGTGACGAAATCCTTATCTCTAAGTGAGTTTGTGGGCTAGCGGGGTGGTCAAACCGCCGAGGGAACACCGCCGCCACCCCAGCGGTTTGGTCCAGCGGGGAGGTTCAGCGGGGATTTTCACCTCCACGGTTTGAAGTGACCGTTGGAAAATATGAACGTTGGGGAGTTACTTTTGGAACGTTGGGCACTAGAAACAAAACAAAAAAATCCTATATATACCTGTTTGAAATGTCATCTTTGAACAGCTCCTGCTTCATAAGTTCATAAGTTCAAACAGTTATAAATGTCATCTTTGAACAGCAGGAGTGTTTGTAACTTAATGGGTTTTATGTTATTGTTGTTTTTATGATTTGAAGATGAAGATGATGATGGAGATAAAAGCAAGAGAAGATGAAGATGATGATGGAAATGGGTTTTTATGAAATGGGTCTTGAATGTGTCATGTTGTGCCATCAACTCATTTGTGGTTTAAAAAAAATGACACATTTGTTTACAAAATGTTTTTTATATAGTTTATGAAAAAAAAAATAAAAAAATAAAATAAGTTGGTGGGTTTGGGAGGTATGAAAAATCTATGGTTGCCACTAAAAAAGGGTTAGGAGGTATGAAAAAAGTGTAAGCGAAGTGGAATGATATTATTGGTGGATTTGAGAGGTATGGGTTTTTTTGGGAGGCATGACTGCCACCACCCTCAAGTATCTAGTGTTAGTGCCTAATAATTAGTAGGATTGTAGCAATGACGAGTTTTAATAACTTTTAAAAATCTCATCCATAAAAGAAGCACCAAACCTTTTGGTTGAATTGGCTTATTCCTTCATGACATTATCGTTTTGTTGAGGTCAGTAAAGACTACCACTATATAATAACAAATACTCCGTAAGTTCCCAATAAATCCATCATTTACGTTTACAATTGAAAGCTTGTTTGTCAACAAGCTTTTAGCTTTTGAATTTTCCATAAATTAAACGCTCATAATGAAACGTTAATGGGTGAAGCGTTAACTCTTAAGATTACATGATTGCTTACACTCTATAGTTGCCATCAGAATTTCTTACCAAGCGCTTTTACGGAACAAAAAATACAACTTCTACAATTAACATCTAACATCTTGTCGCTTACAAATACTACGTACCGGTGGTTTCACCAAACATAAAATGAACTTGGGTTACTATTAGAATGATTGGAAAGCATAATGATTTCTTAGTGCAGATCAAAAGCAGACTAGTTCCCAATTTGAGCTTATATCACTAGTGAATATTGAAAGGTATCGAGTAACATCATGTGTAGATACATTTCGACTAGAGAAACATGTTCCTTTTGCCATTTACTAGAAAGTTTGAAGAAAACCATTTATTTGCTAAAGTTAAGATAATCGCTTGTTTTCACATCGATAAAAGTAGCAGGGGCAGCGCCAGACATTCTAAAATAGACGAAAACTAGTGGTATTTATCGAGATCATCGGTTCATTTTCGTGGGTTAACAACAAAATGTTACCGAGAAGAAAGAAGGTAATTTTGAAGACGAGTACACGGTTCCTCGATAATCAAGATCATTGGTTCAAGTTTCGCAGATTAACGTTATCGAGACGATAATAAAANCATGAACCGTAGATAGATGGTTCGAACCACCGTACGTTGGTTTGTTCCGTAAGTCATCAACCATCTAAATACAGTTAGCATTCTCGTTAAGATTAAATTATTTATTGGTATTGTTTAGGACACGTTACAAGGATGCTAGTTTAAATACATTATTACGTCACGCATCACAAAAGGTAGGGTTAAAGGTAGGGTTGTAAACGAATCGGACGAACACGAACGGAGATTTCTTCATGTTCGTTCATTTAATTTTAACCGGACAAATAAACGGACACGGACGCTTAAACGGACGAATTTTCTTGTTCATATTCGTTTATTAAGAAAATGAGTTGTTCATGTTCGTTTATGTTCGTTTATTAAGAAACTAAACGAACATAAACGATCGAACATAAATGAAAATAGACAAACAAACATAAACTTTATTGAATTCTTCACAATATATTATTTTACAAGTGTTGTTTTATTTAAACAAACCAATTTATAAAATTATAAAATTAAAAGATATGATATATGAACATAAATAGATAAATAAACATAAACGAACGTTAATGAACGCATAATCGGACGTTCACGAACATAAATGAACGGACGAGACTTTTGTTCATGTTTGTTCATATAACTAAACGAACGTAAAATATTGTTCATGTTCGTTCATTTAATAAGCGAAAGAACATAAACGAACTTTTTACCGAACGGTTCATTAAATGTTCACTGAACGTTCGGCTCGTTTACAGCCCTAACAAAAGGGGTCCAGTTTTTTAAGTGATTTAAAGATAGAAACTGGAGATGACTTCATATGAATTCTTTTAAATTTTAATGTGAATTTCATTATATTTTTACGAACTATATTACAGATTTCAAAATTAAGTCCAATATTCTTTTAAAACTTATAAAAACATGATTCCGAAGTTTTGTATGGATGAAATCCTATTGTTTCCACAAACATGTGTTATGTTAATTTAATATTTTATTTCATGAAATAAGAAAAACATGTGTTATACTTTTGTAATGAAAATCAACTAAATGACACTCACGTTTGTTAAGAATGTTTTCCTATATCATTAACGTTTCTATAATAGGATATATATAAAAACAACAATAATGGTATGGTACATGTGTTTAGGGTGCGTTTGTTTCAGGATTTGGATTGGGTTTGGAGGGACCCACGTACAAAAACAAACGTTTGATTGAAGATTTAACTTTTGAAAATGGTTGTCAGACCCATTGAATGACTATTTCTAATCCGAATAAATTGGTGACTTTTAAAGAAAGTAATGGGACCAATGTTTGTATGTGAGTGTCTATTTTTAATTTTTCTTCTTAAATTAATATATTTTATTTTAAATATTTATAAAATAATAATTTATTAATTTTATAATATATTTTCTCTCTCCTATCTCAAATCCAATCCAAATCCAAATCTTAAACCAAATTATAATCCAAATCCAAATCCTAATCCTAAACCCATCTACAAACCAAACGGGCCCTTAATCTTTAATGTGTTATTACTACTTTTTGTTACAAGTACAGATATGAAACGAGGTTGTAAAAAAACCTGGGATAATTGCTTTGAAGTGTATTTAACTTTGCATATTTTTTAGCTTTTTGTAACTTATTGCTCGAATTCGTGTAGCTAATACTTGAATACAGTGTGTGATATATGGTTGAAAGCTATGAACATGTGTTTTTCATTGCAAAAAGCGAAAAAAGTTTTTAATTTGTTAACAAATACTTATATCAATTTTAGTAGTACATGTATTTAGTGTTCGAACTTGGATATTAGTGTTAAATCATATGTGATATTTCATGTGAATTTCAATATCGAAAATAAAACGTGAAAAAAACGACTAAAAATAATTCGAAGATATATTAACG
>LBNU01021204.1:0-15236 GCA_014162995.1 Artemisia annua
AAAATTACTCAGGTGCTCCGCATCTATGACATTAAATTAGTGCGTCATTTTTAAATCGAGACAGGCATAATATGACGTTTCTTCACTTGTTACGGATGCAAAACACGTTTAGTTAGGCCGCCACTGTTATTGCTTCGAATAATAGTAGGTATGTTTGTCCTGCAGCGTAAAATATACCACGGCAAAAAAACATGCTTTGTGTGACTAAATATTACCAAAAGGCCGACACCAAACCATAAACTTCAATGTGGCCATTTGGATTATCAATAGTCCACACAAAAATACACATTTCTTCCACTTAAACCAGCATATGGTCACACTTATTCACACTTTTGGCCACTTTGTTGTTAAATTGTATGATGACTAACTCCAAAAAATAAACACCAATTGCTGTGACTAAATATCACAAACGCTCACATTTATTCTATATTCATCGTGGCCATTGGATATCAATTAGTCACACAAAATACACACTTATTGATATATCATATCTCAAATGTCACATATATTATATATTATGTGGGCGCAACCAGGACGAACAATAGTCAGCTCTCAACAAAACATTTCGTGTGACTATAAGGTGTTTACGGTCACTGATAATGGATAATCACAACAAAAACTTGTGGGGCTCTAATTTGTCACATATATTGCGGTTTTTGGTCAACCCTCTGTTTTCGATGGAAAGGCACGAACTCAACAATTGTGACCATATGCGCACCTACGGTGGCGGGACCTTTTTGTCACCACATGATCGAAAAAAACGTGGCGTGACTATATGCAATATGCATCAACTTTTTGGCATGACGAACGCAGAACTTTTTGTACCAGTGTTTCAATAGATAGTTAAAAGCATAACCCAAGGTGTACGACCCAACATATAGCAAGCCCAAAATAAATAAAGATAGGTCCCAATTTTATTATTATCAGAGTTTTAACCGATGACTGATCCTTGTAACCGCTACACTTGTCAAGCCTTCAGTCCGCAAACAGCACAACACAACTACTCAGTACCTAAGAATACATGCTAAAACGGGTCAGCTTACGCTGGTGAGTTCATAGAGTCAAACACAAAACAATACGCAACGCAAGGGTTCTCATACCAAGGCATAACTCAATAACAACTCATAACATAGAATAACAATCCTATAGGTGCATACTATAGCTAATACCGCACGGTGTAGTCAAACTATCATACTTCTGTAGAAAATTAATGATAGTACAACACAGGAGCAGTCATATCCAATCCACAATCATATCATAACATACCGATAACATAACCAATAATATAACTCAACAAATTATAACGAACGCCAATATCATCTCAACACCAAAAGAAATGACCAAAAAGTCCAAGAGATAGCAAAGTGAAGTAAAAATCAATCCTGCACAACCTTCCTATATGCCTTATTCCGAACAGTACTGGGGATTAGATAAAAGCAACTTGGAGGATGAGAGAATGTATGCTGAATCAGAAATTCTGTTTCACAAGAGGATAGTAAGGTTGATGGATATCTCTTTAGAAGAATGGCTTGAACTTAAGTATGGTGATCCCGAATTTGCTCCTATGAATGAATTTAGACGCATAGTGACCTCATGGTTGACACGAAGCTTTAAAGAGCAATTCATTGAGTTCATGGATATAAGAAAAAAGATGATATGTGGTACTAGCTTTGACGTTAACTACGATCCTAACAACGTTGATTTTTCGGATTGGTTAGCTAGTAAGTTCAATAACCATAAAACCATGGATCGCGCCACTAAAGATGTACTATGGATTTATTGGATGAGAGGTGAAGATGAAGAAGTTGAAACTAATAATGAGTCATCGTGCGATAATTCCACAATTAAAGATGACATTAAGGAATTGTTTAGCATCGACACAGATGTGTTTGACTACGAGATGCCTTTATGCAAACAATTCAAGGAATTTAATTATCTTCTTCAAATCGACGCTGATGTGCTTACTGGAGATCTACCAGGCTTCAAAACTTATGAGGAATTCAAAAATACTTGGTACTATGAATGGAATGATCAAATACCATGGGTTTGGGATAAACCATGGTAATATGGGCATATTAATCACACTTGTAAACCTTTCCGTTTCAAGAATTGAAGTAGTGAATGTCCAACTTGTGATTGGAAGAATGATGGAACCTGTAATGGGGGAAGCATAATTGGAATGAAACGAGTTGGTAACGATGTTTACTTCGAAGACTACGATTGGTACGATCAAGTTGAAGACTGCCCGCGCAGGGCAGAAGCCTTACAAGAAAAAGGTAGAATCGAGTACTTAAAGGAACTAAAGGGAGCATCGAATACTACTTTCTGTGAATGGGTACATAGAGAATTTGATGATTACACAAGGCTTGATTGACGATTACAATGGGAGTTAAAAAGAAAATGGGACGAGATCCAAGATTATCATCAATCCATCAATTGTGAAAATTATAATTATCCCCATGATGAAAATATCGATGAATCACAAAGAGAATTAATGGAAGAACTTGATGACTATTTGAATACGGATGATTGTTCTAAATTTGTTGATAAAGACGAGGAAGAGTTCATCAAAAGAAAATGTCAACTACTTGGGATCACTTATAATAACCCGCCTACGATAATTTCTGAAAAATTCAAAGTCATCAAATACTCATTGGGACCATATGAAGATTATGTTGCAATTAAGACCAAAGAATATATTAGATTAAGTCAATCAGAAGAAAATGTTGTTGAACTATACGGTAACATCTTTCGCGTGAAGGACGAAGGATGACACGTAACAAGAACAAAATAAGAGCTGAACGTAAGTCTAACTTGAAGATTCTGGAATAAAGACAAGTGCTGACCGGGAGACAACCCGGATTTCTATCTTATTTTCTGTTTTTGTTTCGAGTCTGTTAGACCTGCAGAAGATGCGGTGCATCCCCATCATAGGATGCGGCATATCAACTGCACATGTCATATCCATTTTATTTTTCTGCATTTTTTATTTTCTTTTAAACATTCTGTCAGTTTATTTAATGCGGCGCATCCCTGGTTAAGGATGCGACACATTTATTTTCTGATTCGTATTAATTCCAGGCTCGATACGGCGCATCCTCTTCCATAGGATGCGGCGTATCGACTGACCTGATGATTTTCAGTTTTATTTTTTAGGTTTTATTTTTACTAACTACTAATGAATTATGCAAGTTATAACCTTCTTAACTCAGGTGTGTTAAAGTTTTGGTGGTATAATAGATTCCTGTACTTTCTGTGGAAACATCATTCATAGAGCCTGAACGTTTCTCATCCACAAGAAAGTAGATTTTGCTCATAAAACGCATAATGGATGATCACACCGAGCAAATCTCAGGGGAGTTTCTACGTTCTAATTCTTTTATTTTCCAGTTTTTAATTTTCAATACAAACAACGAGGACGTTGTTTAACTTAAGTGGGAGGATGGAAAATTAGAACGCTTACTTGTCCCAAACTTTTTAAAATATGCTTAAAATGTGCTTAACATATAAAAATTTAAAAATTTTTAGCATGTTTTTGTTTCAGTCTAAATTACATACCCGCACACATAACCTTATTCTTTCCAAAAATTAAAAACTTTAGTGTGCCGATGACTTGTAAACTTTAGAACTTGGCTTGTATACTATTCGAGACAACCATAATGAGTATTATCGATATAATTGGAACGACTTGTCTAACTTGGTAAATTTCTAGGATTACACCCAAAAAGCCTATATATGTTATGTGATATTAACTAACTACAATGTTTAATTAACCCCCGTATAAACCCTTTTATTTACTCTCATTTTTAGAGTAAGATACCCCTAGAAAAACCCTCAGAGCCATTCCTTTCGTTTCTTACACCTTTAAAATGTTTCGTTACACCCTTACACCTTAACCTACCCTATAGATTAATGTTCGTGGTTAGTTACTTTAGGCAAAGTGTGTTTCCTTACATTAACTGTGTTCGCGTGTGTAATTCATTATCTTTGGTTAGGTCGGGAAATTGCACAATGCAATTGGAGTGAAAGTACATACTGTATAATTTTTAGTCTATTTTCGTGTGTTTACTACTTTCACTGCTACTTTTATATCTGAAGTTTTGAAAAGTAAAGAAATATTATCCGGAAAAATCGTGATAGTAAAGTTGTGAAATTTTACACATTAGTATTAAAAAAAATCGAAAAAATAGAAAAGAAATAGAAAGAAGAAGAAGTTGGAAGTTTGTTTAACCAACTTATATAAAGTTTTGTATTAAGTGGAAGATATCTCCACTATTTGTTGTTGTACTATATTTATGGATTGAATGGGAGTTGGCCGTTATGGGAACGCCAACTATGGTTTATTCTTTGTTTAAGATTTTATTGAGTATAATTCGTGTCTACCTAAAGCATGAGTTACATAAGTCAAAAGCGTGAGTTATTCAATGATATGAGTCTTATCGATGGGATGGTTGGGAAAGTGATTAACCACACTTAGGACTTTAATCTATTTGTTTTGTTTATTTTTATTTTACACCAATTTATATCCTAAATTTTATCCCTACCCAACCGTATCATTATATTCGTTGTTAGCTTTCGAGCATCCGGATATGGTGATGGCTAAGTGAGAATATTAAATGTATGAATAAGGTAGTGACCATCCGAGTATTAGATTAATTAACTAACGCGCTAGCGATCTAGTATGTGACTTGGTGACCATCCGTTATGCAAATAACGCGCCAGCGATCCAAGAAGTGTACTAGTGACCATCCATTAGTTGAAGCGTCGAGGACTCGCGCCAGCGATCTACTAAGTTTATGCAGAAAATGTTTGAACGAAGCTAGGTTTAACCCTTAAGCCTCAAAACCCTATTTACCGCTTTAGACTTGTTACTCCTTGGCATTAGTGGGGGAGATGTGTATGCTTGCCAAGCTTATGATAGAATATTCGTCACGACTAAGCAACTAAACGATTTAGAATTGTTTTGATATTGAAAAATTATTTTGTTTCTACTTCATTAAGTGTTTGGTTGTGTGATTATGATAAAACGAATACGTGCTTAATGATACAAAAAAAATCCTAATACCTCTTAGGATACCTTTTCATAATTTTTAATCTAGAGTTTACTTGAGGACAAGTAAAGATCAAGTGGGGGGATATTTGATGACATCCAATAAGTACATATTATTGTCATCATTTATCCTATTTATTTGACTTGTTTTATTATATTATTTATGAGAATCGATACTTAATTGTTTACTTTAGTAATTCTCAGGTAAAAACAAGCAATTGGTGAAACTTGCCGATTTTGGACGAATTATGGAGCAAAACTAGCAAGATGTCAAAAGTCTACTGAAATCCAGAAGATCCGCCGTATCTCTCTCAACATATACGCCGCAATATCATACTTAGATGAATTCGAAGACCATTGCCTGACTTTGAAGAATGTGCCGCATGTAATTCTATCATGCGCCGCATATGAAACTTTGGTCAACGAAGAAGATCAAACTTGTTCTACTCCAGATACGCCGCATTACACTTATGACATACGGCGTATCACTATCAAGACTTCACCAGATACAATCCAAGACACTGAAGGACATGCGCCGCATAAAAGCTCAATATATGCCGCATATGAAGACGGTGTACGAATATTCTAGAATATATTAATCTTGAACCCCACACGAAGTTAAGTCAATGCGCCGCATCTACTTACTCGATGCGCCGCATCGTGCCCTCAGACAGAAACTATAAATACCCCAAGACTTACACGAATGTGGTGTGCAACCAAACCCTAAGGAGACGAACTCAGTCGAAGAAGCATCACAAGACACACCCCAAACGAAGATATTAGATCTGTAAGAAGGTCCTGCATGTATTTAATTCATTAAGTAGTTTTGTTTTATTGTAATAGTACGCTTTAATTCATTAGGATTGATGGGCTTGTGGCCACCATACTGCTCCCCTTAAAATTGCTTTCCCATCAATTAAAGTTTATATGATGATGTTTTTGGTAACTTATATATGTGCATTGATAACCTCTGTGTCTAGCTGAGCCTGTGGGCTGCCATACATGTTCCTCGCCTATTTATCTAGTGTCTAGAAAGTAGGATAGGCATAAGTGATCATTAATAGTTTACTCGCCTATATAATGAGATCCAACGAGACAGATTAGATTACGATACTCATCATATAAAACTAGCAATAAAACAAGTGACAAGTTGCTCAACTATCAGGAAAGGCCTTCTTCTGCTTCTATTATCTATCTGTGTACGTGTTGTTATTCGCTGATTCGTGCTCATTAGTTTATTTACTGTTTAATAAAATCAAACTGTGCCAGTCTCTCAGGCTGAACCCTCCTTTCGTTAGATTAGACCGTAAAACTAACTTATGATATTAAAATACTGATTAGGTTAACTAGATAATACGTTCCACTCTTAGTGATCGACACTCTACTTACCATTATATTCATACTGACCGGGTACACTGCTCGTTAAGTGTGTGTGTTATTGATAAATCGGCTAAATCTATACTACATATAAAGCATGAATAACTCTCTCTCCAAAATTTTAAGACTTACAAGAAATTAAGCATGGTTTACAACACTTTAATGCACTCAATTTTCAGAATTACAACAAAGTAAGCATATTGTACAACAAAATAAAGCGTGGTGTTATTTTAAGACCAAAATTCTATCAAACAACATTAATGCTATTAAAAACACCCCTTCACCAAAAATTACAACCATTTAAGCACAATGTACAATAGCTGCAACCAATTTTCAGATTTACAACAAAATAAGCATAGTGTACAACAAAATAAGCATGATGTAATTTTCAGGCTTACAACATTAATGCTATTAAAGTGGTCAATGTTATTAATGACTATAATGACTACTACTTACAAGAAAAAAAACATATTGTACAACACTTTAATGCACATAATTTTCAGACGTACAAGACAAGAAGCATAGTGTACAACAAAACACCACATTAATACTATTTAATGTAGTCAATTATTTAACTGGTCAATAAATAAAATTAATACAGTTATTAAAACACTCCTTACATAAAAAACTAGCTTATAGACCCGTGAAATTCACGGGTTTTTAAAGAAATTATTCATTGAAAAGTTGAGTATGTGAATAAAGTAATAAACAATAACGAACGATATAAGTTCCATTTAATTTTAAAGGAATAATAAATAATAAGCTAATGATCCTATAAACAAATGTGCTTGTAACTATTAGTATAATAGACGTCCATGCATCGGCTCTCCAAATTTGATGATCTTCACAAGCAAACCTATGTAGCGAGCGTTAATGAAGTGATAAGTCAATGTCCATTCCGTCAACACCCAATAAGTTTAAAAAAAAAGTGTAAATCCGCATCACAAATGGCATCCTTCAAACCTCTTTTGCTTTAGACGTACCATCCGCATCACAAATGACAGTTAGGATGATTATCAATAGGGCTTCATATTTTATGTGTTTTGTCTTTGGTTACTTTTTGTTAATGTGACTGAAACAAACAATATGGTTATTAGTAATCCATCAAGTACCAAGATTATCAGTTATTGAAATCGTGCTCAGGTTAGTTGAAGCGTTTAACCAATTCCCTTATAGTGTTTAGACTTTAGAGCATATATTAAAGACATGTCTTTTAAAATTTTAAGTTAAGGTTCTGAATAGGTAGTTTGCCATTTAGTCAATAGGCTTAGAATAAAGATTTGAAATGAGTTAAAATGTAGTAGAGCTACAGGTTGAAATGGGTGAACAAACGGGAAGTTTACAACTCAGTCAAGTCAATTCTTAGTAGAAAATGACCTAAGGTAAAAGAGTTAAAGTAACTACATAAATTAAAGTCATGTAACGTGGTGAGTTAAGATCTCAGATTGGTAATTTGGCTAATTTTTTAGCTTAAAAATATACATATATCATCCTTAATGTGACGGAAACTAACAACAAATGAGCAACTGTTTCTTCTTTTATCACCTAACCATTTAACCAAACACTTGTGGCCTAAAGAAAGAAAAACATTAGCCACCAAACTCATAAGATCAATGATTTATTACCGAATAAAAATACTGTCAGTTCATAGCCTTGGTATTAACTTGAAAGATACATAAACTGATTAGCGTATATTCTATAAGTACAACCTTATCCGACCAACCTGTTTTGACCCGTAATAGAAATTTTGTGACAGCTTTAGCAGATAATTTTTTATGAATGTTATTTACGTCCACTGTTTTGTTAATTTAGTCCGAACAAACGCATTTGAACTAAAATTTTATGACAAAAAAAAAGCAACTCAACTGAAACTCATATGATAAGTTTCTGGTTTTGCATTTTCCCTTAAACCATAACTGTCATTGGCTAATTTTCATATTACATATTTAAAGGGTAGCTATCTAAAAGTATTAAAAAGGGTATAATAGTGGCTAAATCACAATATTAATCTTCAACCGCAACGAAAAACATCAATGTATTGCCATTATCCATACACAACACTTGTTACAACTCTTTTCTCGATCTTCACTTGCACAAGTTGCTTCCTACCAGTGGAAGACTCACTGCCTGCTTCGTTATTAGCGTGTCTCTTTTTTGCTTTTTCCTTGGCGTCGGGACTCACTGTTGTACTTTTCATTGCATTGGTGGGTGCGGTGTTCTCATCTGTCTGAGATTCCAAATCCTGCAAAGTTTCATTTATATATTAGGTAACATATAAATGGCTATATGTTTGACAAATGAATATTTGTGTAATAAATATACTTACAAATGGTATGAAATCCGGGACATTTTTACCCTCTGCTTCATTCTCCGGCTTCAAAAGAAAAATATATAAATTGTAAGTTGCTGCACTGATAAGGTTAGTAGGCAAAAGACAATGTAACTGAATAACATTAACAACTATATTCATTACCCTCATCGGTGTCGCGTATGCACGCATAGTTTCTTTAATGGACTCATCGGTCCAAACGCTCAAACTTAATAAGTAATCGCAGACACCCTCTTCTTCTAAAAACCCGTTACCCAGCCCGCCAATATGATAGGAATAAAACTTCAATTAATAATCTATAGCTACCAACACTTGCTGCAAATTGATCTGTTACATGAATTAGCGAGTATTTGGGATATCTTATTCTTAAGTGCTTATTTGCTCTGTAATAAACAGACTCGCAGTAAAATCCAAGCGTTCAAACTTAAATAAGTAATGGCACACACCCTCTTACCCTTTTAGACCCGTTACCCAACCCGCCAATATGATAGGAATACAACTTCAATTAATAATACCAACACTTATAGCAAGTTCACCAGGTTGTAAAATGTTGAGGGTATGCATTACTTCAGGTAGTACTAAGAAGCGAAGCAAGTCAACTACCTATAACAAAGATTTGTGCAAACAATATAAATGCAAGATAGCACAATAAGAGAACCAATGTATTCGTAAAAATATTGAGTTATATGGGAGAACTTGAAGGAATGCAAATTGAGTATTAAAGGAATTGTCGGAATCGATAAAAAACTTATCTGTAAAAGGGTGCATAAAGGAATCAATAAAACAGGAATTGTTTCTAAATTTCAACCATATACATGGACATAGAGTATTAAAAGGAATTGTAACCTTGGAAGCCTGAATCAATGCAAGGGTTGCCCACATAACCTTTGTTGCATCCACACAGTTGTTTTGTTTGTACTCGGTAGCCTTACCTACAAATCCATATAGTAGAAATAATAAATGACCATACCAATCATAAATAATGAATTTAGTAATATTGACGCATTTTTTTTACTAATGGTTTTATTTAGGTTGAGATTTATTTCAAAATAGATTAAATGAACCATATTAAGCTGCAAGTAGTACAGTATCGATACTCTTTCTATGGCTCAAAATCAAGCTAAATTTAATGTTTAAGATCTAAGTTATTTGACCCATCTTAATTAGCGAAATCTGTACTATATGATGAAAAAAAACCCAACTCTAAAGCAGGTATTTTCAGAACTAAGAATAGAGTAAATAAACCGCAAATGGGTAACAATGACATCTCCAAATACATGTTCCGTGACTAATACGTGTTTCCAACAGAATCAATTACAAAAGACAGCTTAGCACAACCTCCCTTAAACCCCTTAAACCATGATATCTAACAATAAAACCACTTAATCTAAGCTGGAAAATGATAAGCAGTCGAGAGTTCAAACACCCCTTCATCGTAATGGCATAATCGCTTATAACCCGTCTACCCTATAAAACATCCAAATATCACAATCCTATAATTACAAACCAACTTAAATAGGCTTTAAAGGGTATCAAAGATATATATATATATATTTCATATAATGGTTGAGGAGTTCCTATTTGATAAAGAAAAACTGAACACCAATGACATTAACTTATGGCCTAAGATATTACCCGACTCTCCACATTCATTGGTAAGCCTTGTTAATTTGGTTTAGTAAAGAGAGACTAACCTGGGCACATTATAAGCAACCCGGGTCGTCAATTTCGTTGAGCGTGTGGTCAGTGTGTTCTTTAAGCGTTGAGTGTGTTTGTTCAAATTGTGTTCATTCAGAAACCATAAATGTATTCTCATTATGAGCTATGATGTTACTTGTAACCTGCACAATGAAAAACATGTTGCTGCTAATGCAAATCAAAGCCCACAACATATCACACATTAAGCTACCAAACTAATAAAAACATATATAGCAAACTGAAAACATCAAAGCATGAAAACCCAGCTAAACTTGAGCCAACAAACTTCAACTTGTGAACATCACAAATTAGAAGCCTGTTCCAAACTTAATTCAACAATCATATGAGAACAACTAAATTAACCCAATGTAGATAGATAAATGACCAAAAGATGTATATGCTAAATTGATTAATACCTTAAAATTTACACACAACAAAAGTGTTGGTCAATCCTAATTGTCAATTCTATCAGAACTACAATCCCAAACACCCCATATATCATGTCAAATTTCAAATTATAAACCTTTTTCATATATAACCTTTTCCCAAAAGTTAACAAACTGAAAACGCAGTTGACATATTTGACCCATATAATTTATAGTTGAATTTTTAGCTTAACATGCTTGAGCCATTAGAGGTATACCATAACCAATAGTGACATACATTTAAGTAAATGTGTCAAAACTCACTTCGAAATTTGCTTATGTTGGGTTTTTTGTTGTGCTGTGAGATTGTGTAGCTTTGGAGCTTGTAGAAGATGTTGAAACATACGAATCTTTTGGACTGCAAAAACAAATTAAAGCTTAATTTAAGATGCAGAGTATCGAAAGTGAAATCAACGAAAGCTTAAGGCAAACCATGACATTAAAGAAAGTGAAATCTGAGAAACTTTAGGGTAGATTGGTTTGATACATTTGCTTCATCCTTAACCTCAAATACCTCCTTAGCCATCTTTAACCTCCTAAATTTCAAAACCATTGAACATGTCATTTAAGGAATTAAGATAGATATGCTTTAATTACCTACAAAAGTACACTGATGCAGATGATCTTATTGGTAACCCACACCCTTCACATGACTAATAGGTTGCAAGAACAAAACTATGCAATTTTATAGGCAATGTTAAATATTGGGTCATGATGTAACTATGCAGTAAAACTTACATCGCAAAATTTGAAGTAGCCACACAATTCTAAAACAACCACATCAATTAGCTTATCATATTTATAAATTATGCATATAGGAAAAATAACATTAAAAAAACAAATCAATCATATTACCATGGATCGGTAAAAGATAAAAGCAACCAAATAACACAAAAACTTACAAATTATGCAGCGTTCCTCTCTTAAGATCTAAACCATGGCATCACATCGAGATATTGGGTGGAATTCAAGATCATACATGGTGATTTTGAAACTGATTTGAGATGAAACTGATATGGACTCGAGATATAATCAAAATTTTGTGATATTCGGTTACAAAGAATTTTAATGCTTTAATGAATTAGCAAAAATAGCAGCATTGAATGTCACTAAGCGGTTCCAAAGAATTTTGATGAAGCATGTTGAAGAAATAAATTAATCCTAAACAATTAATCATTAAACAATTATTCACAAAGCATACAAACTTTTTAAAAAATTACACAAATGATGAGATTTATGCATAAACATCATTAGCCCTAAACATTTAATCATTAAACAAAGATTGTTCATAAACATCATTAGCCCTAAACAATATAATCAAAATAAATTATTAACGCGAAAAAAATTGTTTGAAACTTACAATCGACACCAAGAATAGATTGCCGCGAATCAGGATCATTGCCTAGTTTAGGGTTTGAAGTTTTTTGGGTGGATTGATACGGATTGAATGGGTTCTTCATTGTTTTTGAATAATCAGTTACTTATTCAATAATTCTTCCAAAAAAACGAATCAATCTAATTGAATGTTATAAAAACATTCCAATTTTAGTTCCGTATACGCATTGAATGAGTGAAGAAGGATGTGTGTGAAGAAGGATGCTTCAAGATGTTGTACGCATTGAATGATAAGGAACCAATCAGAAGAGAGACACATCAGAATATTAATTACACGGCATGCTTAACGTGCTTGTAAATTATTTTCGTTTATTAATAAGTATAGATACAAATTTTCAAGCATATTGTACAACCAAATTAAATACAATTCCTGCATTAAATTTCACTACTACAAATAATAAAGCACATTATACAAATATTCAAGCCCGAACGGGCAACGGGCCAAATGGGCCTGAGCCCGAACGGGCGCAGACCAAACGGGGGGCTCGAGCCCGAACATGCATGGGCCAACGGGTTCGAGAACGGGCACGGCCTATACGAAATTCTTGATATCCGTAAATTTATTGTCAGAAAGAACATAATAAACTAAAATACATTATTCATCGAAAAAATTTATTTCAGGGTACCCGCCGCTGCAACGCGCGGTAACCTGCAGTATAAATTTAAAAACTTGAGGTAGGCATTATACTGCTAAACCGCAACGACCATCACGCGCATCACCAACGCTGTTTAGTTCCCGGTGTGGAGACCTAATACAAGCTATGCAAAAATCATCAATACATCTCCTGACAGTTTCCATATATATAAAATCAATCCCACTTCCATCAACACATGATATATAATAACGTCAACCTTCATCACATTCAAACGATTCACATTAGCTGATCAAAACTCACAATATTTAAAAAACGACTAAGCCCTAAATTTACAAACAAACTAACAATCAAATAAACAAATTCATAATGGTAGTTGATTGGCTCAGAAACGGCAAGCAAATTCAACCAAGGTTGGTTGACTTAAAGTCAAACTATCCTAAGACACAATGTATCAAGGATAGTATAGAATTCCTCGAGTCGTTTAAAATCCCGACGAGGAGTGAAATTGTGTCGAAAACGGTAATGAGATCGAGTGTTTTATGGAAACGGAATTGGAAAAGTGAAATAGATTTGAAATTAAACTGAGATTGACAAATAAAATGATAAACAATCACTACAACGCGATTATAAAAATTGAAAACGTTTACAAGTCTAAAATTATACGTATACGTTTCATAAAAACGTCTACGTAATAATAACAGTGAAAACGAAATCTGAAATGCTAGGATATGAGAAACATATTTTTACAATCTAAATGATAAAAGAAATTTTTGAGAAAAAGAAAAAATAATCTTTTTTGACTTTTTATTAATTATTAATTAATTAACTAAAATTAATTACTAATGTTAAATTACCTAAAAAATGAAATAAATAGGAAAATAACTTGGAAAATGAAAATTTAAAATGAAAAGTTAAATAATTATAAAACTAAATTATAAACTGAAAATCTAATTTTTTGGCTTTTTCTTAATTTATTATTAATTAATTACTATTTAATTACTTATTAAACTAATTTAAATTCTAATAAATACTAAATGACCACAGAAAATTCTGAAACTTTTTCTAAAAATCTATTATAAATACAGAAACTTATGAAAAATATAAAATAAGCAAGTGCTTAAGGAAAATAAGCTAATGGGCAATAAGCTTCTTAAATAGAAGCTATCACTTAGCTTAAAGTGGTGATTTTTTATTTTTCTTTTTGCAAACTATGAAACAACTAAAATTATGAAGCTTTTGTTAAGGCAACTTTTCTGGAAAAGCAAAATAAGCTCAAAAAGAGCTTAAAAGTGTTGACAGTTGACTTTGGTTTGACCAAGAGTGGAAATAAGCTCAAATAAGCTTAAATGGGGTCCACTATAGTCAAGTTTGGTGAAAACAGGTTAGATGAACACTAAGGAACCAAAATTATCCAAATAAGCTCACTGAATAAGCTAAAAAACAAAAATAATCACTTTGGTTCTAGGAAATCTGAGACAGAATGGGACAATCTTAGAAGGATGTTCCAGGTGGGGTCCACTGAGCTAGAAGCTCAAACAATGGATGAAATGAGGAGCTGGCTGGGTGATGAACTTGGGGAAACAAGAATCACTCAATAAGCTCAGTTGAGAAGCTCAAAAATAGCTTTAGAACTTGCTTGTTCACACAACTGCACAAGGTATGCAGAAGAATGAAACAAAAAGCCAAGGCTAGCAGCCCTACCAATTAAGCTCAAATAGGACAATCAAATACAGAAACTTAAAGAAGAGTGGCTAAGCTTCACAAAAAGCTAAACCACTCAAGACCAAGCTCAGCAATGAGCTTCTGAGAGCTTGTGGAAAAGGGCCAGTTCACACTGATGAGTCAGTGTGCAAGGTTTAGTGTGGCAAACTTGACAAGTAGATGTAAGCAATTAAATAAGCTAAGTTAGGACCAAAAACACATGCACAGTAAAAAGGGCTTATATACTTCTTAAATCAACCAAAATTACAAGTTAAGTCCAAATATTAAAGCTATTACAAGCTTGTGAAACTGGAAGGTTCAACTGTGCACAGGGCACCCTTTTGAAAAACAGCTTAATGAATAAGCTAATTTAAGCAAGTAAACAAGCTCATAAAAAATTATCAAAATTCATGTAGCAATTTGACCAACCAAAGAACCAGATTCCAAAAGCACAATTCCCAATTCCCAAAATTAAACCCTGGATGAAAATCCAAAGTTTATTCAAAAAAATTTCTTTGCACTTTTTGACTTTTGATGTTTTTCAAGTACTTTGACTAAATCCAATTTAAATGATTCCAAACTATCCCTAGGTGTTAAGTGAGCATATTTAAGCACAAAAATAACAATCACAATCATAAAATGCAACCAGTGACCAAGCAGAAGGG
>LBNU01021204.1:31995-51272 GCA_014162995.1 Artemisia annua
AGAGTGACGGCCCAGAAGGTTTTATAAGGTGACAGCGTCAGAAGTGGATCTAGGCCATCCGAGAAACCTAATGGCGGCGAGCTGACGGCGTCAGCCCTTATAACCTGACGCCGTCAGAGTGTAAAATCTATATATAGTTTTCTAATTTTCATTCATTAGTGTGGAACTTTGTGGAGAACTTTTAGGGCAAACCCTAAAGACGAATTTTCTGTACTTTTTAGGGTTTCCAACCCTTGGAACCCTCATGCTTAATTAAAGATAAGTCTTCACTTTAATTCAATCAATATGTCTATGTGTTGGTTGATTATCTCTTTTGCTTGTCTTTTAATTAACATGTGTAGCTAAATTCTCTAGTGTTTGCTTAGATCTAATGAAACCTAACTATTAATTATTGGTTAATTGGTGTGTGTTGTTGTTTGTTGGGATGATTGTTCCATCAATGTTAGGCTCAAGAAAACTGGCCAACCTCCTTTATGTTAACGTGCTTGAACATCTTGGGAAACATGTAGCCAAGGCATACTAGGCTATTAAGGTAGTATTTAACGCATGAGCCACTGTTTACAACCCCTACGGTTGTGCCGTGCATGGCATAGGGCGAGATAAGAGCTCAAAGAAATTGGAGAGATATGTATGCCACTCCATGAGTTATTAGGAATACACCCTTCATCCATACAAGTAACACACATATCAATTAACCGGTAAAAGATAGTTAGGGAGTAATGAAATCTAAGTAAACACAATTTTCTCCATATTGTTTTCACAACTACAATAGTTTAGATATTTATTTTATTTTAATTTGCAAAAGTAGTAAACTTGGGTTAGTTGACTAGCAACTAATTCTGCCCTTCTTCCAAAAACCGAGATTTTAATCGCTTTCTAAAAAAATATAAAAATACAAAAAGAATCTACCTTCCACCCTTAGACCTATTATGTTAGAGTAGCTTTTCTATCCTAACGAACACTATTCCCTGTGAGAGAACGACTAATCCCGTACTTACCACCATCCTATACTACATCGGTCAGGTACACTGGCCTGGGTGGGGTTGTAAGCCTCTTGAGATCCCTCGAGAGGTAAAACCTGTTGTAAGGTCACAAAACCACGCACCAAGGTTTTGGCGCCGCTGCCGGGGAATAGTTTGTTTAGGTAGAATTTTTATTTCTTTAGGTCTACTCACTAGATTCCTTTCTAGTGAGATTTTTATTTTCATTTTCTAGGATTTCTTTAGTCTATCTTTTTCTTCGTGTTTTTGTTTGTAATCTTTACCATCCGCCATCATGGAAGGTGGTAACATCCTTGATCCCAACAACCTAATTCAACCAAACCACCCACCACAACCAAACCAACCACCTAGACCCCGCACCTTAGGAGAGTATTCCCGACCTAGCCACCTTGGCTATCGAAACACCATTGAGCTCACTCAAGGAGCCAATCTCACTCCCTTGTGATCCGACACCATCCGGTTGGTGCAAAGCGGATGCGCATTCCATGGACTTCGTTCCAAAGATCCAAATCAACATCTCAAGGATTTCCTAAAAATTGTAGATTCCATAGACCTTGATGTTGCAACTCGAGAGACGACCCGATTGCGTCTCATCCAATTCTCTCTACGGGACTAAGCTAGTCAATTTTTCCATAGACCTCTTGGGACGATCTCACAACTCGTTTCCTTGCTCAATTTTTCCCACCGGGGAGAACTACCAAGCTAAGGAATGATATCTTGGCGTTCCAACAACGCCAAGGTGAAACCCTCTACGAGGCATGGACTCGATTCAAGGACTTACTCCAAAAAGTCCCTCATCATGGCTTAGACCCTTGGTTACAGATCCAACGATTCTATGATGGTGCAGATTACCACACTAAAAGAGCCATAGATTACGCGACCAAGGGGAGATTGAGCAGTCTTAGCGTTGAAAAGTGCTGGGAAGTCATTGAGGACTTGGCACAGTACGAAGAAGAAGAATGGGTGGACTCAACAGTCTCGGAAGAAGGGGTCTTGAATCACGTAAGCACGACCCAAGATCAATTATTTGATAACATAAGAAACCAAGTCGAGATGCTTATGAGAGCTGAGGAATCTCTTACTGAGAGGTATGAGGAGATGAATGCAGTTGGTAAAAATACACTCCCTCAACTCTCACGACAAGATGAGCTCGAACGGATAATGCTAACTTTCATGAATAATCAAGAAGAGCAGCTCCAACGGCTGGAAGCTCAATTAAAGGACACCGAGGATGTTTTCATGGAACTAGCCGAAAAGTTCATCTCCAAAATAAATGAGAAAATTAAGGAAGAGGTATCACACAAGAAAATCGAAAAGATATTTGAACTTCCACTTGCAGATAAACCATGTGGTGCGGTTAATGATGAACTTAGGGATCAAAATAATAACTCTCAGCGGCGCCAAAAACTTGGTGCATGGTTTTGTGACCTTACAACAGGTTTTACCTCTCGAGGGATCTCAAGAGGCTTACAACCCCACCAGGCAATGTACCTGACCGATGTAGTATAGGATAGTGTTAAGTACGGGGGATTGATCGTTCTCTCACAGGGAATAGTGTTCGTTAGGATAGAAAAGCTACTCTAATAGGTCTAAGGGTGGAAGGAAGATTCTTTTTGTATTTTTATATTTTTTAGAAAGCAATTAAAATCTCGGTTTTTAGAGGAAGGGCGGAATTAGTTGCTAATCAACTAACCCAAGTTTACTACTTTTGCAAATTAAAATAAAATAAATATCTTAACTATTGTGGTTGTGAAAACAATATGGAGAAAATTGTGTTTACTTAGATTTCATTACTCCCTAACTATCTTTTACCAGTTAATTGATATGTGTGTTACTTGTGTGGATGAAGGGTGTATTCCTAATAACTCATGGAGTGGCATACATATCTCTCCAATTCTATGAGCTCTTATCTCGCCCTATGCCATGCACGGCACAACCATATGGGTTGTAAACAGTGGCTCATGCGTTGAATACTACCTTAATTGCCTAGTATGCCTTGGCTACATGTTTCCCAAGACGTTCAAGCACGTTATCATAAAGGAGGTTGGCCAGTTTTCTTGAGCCTAACATTGATGGAACAATCATCCCAACAAACAACAACACACACCAATTAAACAATAACTAATAGTTAGGTTTCATTAGATCTAAGCAAACACTAGAGAATTTAGCTACACATGTTAATTAAAAGACAAGTAAAAGAGATAATCAACCAACACATAGACATATTGATTGAATTAAAGTAAAGACTTATCTTTAATTAAGCATGAGGGTTCCAAGGGTTTGAAATCCTAAAAAGTACAGAAAATTCGTCTTTAGGGTTTGCCCTAAAAGTTCTCCACAAAGTTCCACACTAATGAATGAAAATTAGAAAACTATATNGAGAATTTAGCTACACATGTTAATTAAAAGACAAGTAAAAGAGATAATCAACCAACACATAGACATGTTGATTGAATTAAAGTGAAGACTTATCTTTAATTAAGCATGAGGGTTCCAAGGGTTTGAAATCCTAAAAAGTACAGAAAATTCGTCTTTAGGGTTTGCCCTAAAAGTTCTCCACAAAGTTCCACACTAATGAATGAAAATTAGAAAACTATATATAGATTTTACACTCTGACGGCGTCAGGTTATAAGGGCTGACGCCGTCAGCTCGCCGCCATTAGGTTTCTCGGATGGCCTAGATCCACTTCTGACGCCGTCACCTTATAAAACCTTTTGGGCCGTCACTCTTTAAAATATAACCTGACGGCCTACTTTTCCTAACACCTGACGGCTTCAGGTGTTAATTCCAAAATTTACTCTGGCCCGTCATTTGAAAATTGGATTCCACTCTTTTGTCAAGACTTTCTTACGGCGTCACCTTGTGACTTCTGACGCCGTCAGGTTGTAAATCTTCATCTTTTGAGACTTTGTTGTTTTCTTCACTTTTATGCTCCAAAAACGTCCGAATATGCATGTTTTCCAGAATTCCTCTCAAAAGTACCTAAAATGACAAAAGGAACGATTTAGGGCAGTATTTGATCACATTTATACGAATTAGGGCTTAAATGACCCCCTAAAAGCGTAACACTTTTCGTCTCATCAAATATCCTTACACTTAGCATTTGCTTGTCCTCAAGCAAATGAGCTTTTATTCCAATCAAAATATGAGTTAGGGGTCATTTAACACAGATATAAAAGTAATTACAACAAATAGTTATTCGACCCTAATCATAACAAGCACGGAAATCATACACTAGCACCTCACAAATAGTGTTTGGATTCTCACATCTCTCAAATTTCATAAAGTTTACATCTCATAAATGGAAACGGAAAATAACTCTCACTACCTGTCATAGCAAATAGATTACCATAGGCTTGGGAAAGGATCAATCACTCCTCCACTAGGCGTAAGCACCTAAGATAAACTATCAAAGAGGTCTTTATAAAGGGTTGTAACGTAAGGTGTAGGGATATGATAACACGGTTTGGTTGGAATAAGGGGTATTTTAGTGGTGGCGAGTTAATTATCATGATCAAATACATGCAATCTACATCGTTGCTTAGGTCAAGACTCGAATCAATCCTAGAAATAACAAAAACTAAAAAGGAACATAAAAGGAAACGGGATGATAGTCCGTATGTTTTTCTTCTTTCTTTTTTTTTTTTTTATCAAATATGGTGTAGGGATGCGTGGTTTTGTGACCTTACAACAGGTTTTACCTCTCGAGGGATCTCAAGAGGCTTACAACCCCACTAGGCAATGTACCTGACCGATGTAGTATAGGATAGTTGTAAGTACGGGGGATTGATCATTCTCTCACAGGGAATAGTGTTCGTTAGGATAGAAAAGCTACTCTAATAGGTCTAAGGGTGGAAGGAAGATTGTTTTTGTATTTTTATATTTTTTAGAAAGCAATTAAAATCTCGGTTTTTAGAGGAAGGGCGGAATTAGATGCTAATCAACTAACCCAAGTTTACTACTTTTGCAAATTAAAATAAAATAAATATCTAAACTATTGTGGTTGTGAAAACAATATGGAGAAAATTGTGTTTACTTAGATTTCATTACTCCCTGACTATCTTTTACCGGTTAATTGATATGTGTGTTACTTGAGTGGATGAAGGGTGTATTCCTAATAACTCATGGAGTGGCATACATATCTCTCCAATTATATGAGCTCTTATCTCGCCCTATGCCATGCACGGCACAACCATAGGGGTTGTAAACAGTGGCTCATGCGTTAAATACTACCTTAATAGCCTAGTATGCCTTGGCTACATGTTTCCCAAGACGTTCAAGCACATTACCATAAAGGAGGTTGGCCAGTTTTCTTGAGCCTAACATTGATGGAACAATCATCCCAACAAACAACAACACACACCAATTAACCAATAATTAATAGTTAGGTATCATTAGATCTAAGCAAACACTAGAGAATTTAGCTACACATGTTAATTAAAAGACAAGTAAAAGAGATAATCAACCAACACATAGACATATTGATTGAATTAAAGTGAGGACTTATATTTAATTAAGCATGAGGGTTCCAAGGGTTGGAAATCCTAAAAAGTACAGAAAATTCGTCTTTAGGGTTTGCCCTAAAAGTTCTCCACAAAGTTCCACACTAATGAATGAAAATTAGAAAACTATATATAGATTTTACACCCTGACGGCGTCAGGTTATAAGGGCTGACGCCGTCAGCTCGCCGCCATTAGGTTTCTCGGATGGCCTAGATCCACTTCTGACGCCGTCACCTTATAAAACCTTCTGGGCCGTCACTCTTTAAAATATAACCTGACGGCCTACTTTTCCTAATACCTGACGGCGTCAGGTGTTAAATCCTAAATTTCCTCTGGCCCGTCATTTAACAATTGGATTCCACTATTTTGTCAAGGCTTTCTGACGGCGTCACCTTGTGACTTCTGACGCCGTCAGGTTGTAAATCTTCATCTTTTGAGACTTTGTTGTTTTCTTCACTTTTATGCTCCAAAAACGTCCGAATATGCATGTTTTCCAGAATTCCTCTCAAAAGTACCTAAAATGACAAAAGGAACGATTTAGGGCAGTATTTGATCACATTTATACGAATTAGGGCTTAAATGACCCCCTAAAAGCGTAACACTTTTCGTCTCATCAAATACCCTTACACTTAGGATTTGCTTGTGCTCAAGCAAATGAGCTTTTATTCCAGTCAAAATATGAGTTAGGGGTCATTTAACACGGATATAAAAGTAATTACAACAAATAGTTATTCGACCCTAATCATAACAAGCACGGAAATCATACACTAGCACCTCACAAATAGTGTTTGGATTCTCACATCTCTTAAATGTCATAAAGTTTATATCTCATAAATGGAAACGGAAAATAACTCTCACTACCTGTCATAGCAAATAGATTACCATAGGCTTGGGAAAGGATCAATTACTCCTCCACTAGGCGTAAGCACCTAAGATAAACTATCAAAGAGGTCTTTATAAAGGGTTGTAACGTAAGGTGTAGGGATATGATAACACGGTTTGGTTGGAATAAGGGGTATTTTAGTGGTGGCGAGTTAATTATCATTATCAAATACATGCACTCTACATCCTTGCTTAGGTCAAGACTCGACTCAATCTTAGAAATAACAAAAACTAAAAAGGAACATAAAAGGAAACGGGATGGTAGTCCGTATGTTTTTCTTCTTTCTATTTTTTTTTTGTTTTATCAAATAAGGTGTAGGGATGCGTGGTTTTGTGACCTTAAAACAGGTTTTACCTCTCGAGGGATCTCAAGAGGCTTACAACCCCACCAGGCAGTGTACCTGACCGATGTAGTATAGGATAGTGGTAAGTACGGGGGATTGATCGTTCTATCACAGGGAATAGTGTTCGTTAGGATAGAAAAGCTACTCTAATAGGTCTAAGGGTGGAAGGAAGATTCTTTTTGTATTTTTATATTTTTTTGAAAGCAAGTAAAATCTCGGTTTTTAGAGGAAGGGCGGAATTAGTTGCTAGTCAACTAACCCAAGTTTACTACTTATGCAAATTAAAATAAAATAAATATCTAAACTATTGTGGTTGTGAAAACAATATGGAGAAAATTGTGTTTACTTAGATTTCATTACTCCCTAACTATCTTTTACCGGTTAATTGATATGTGTGTTACTTGTGTGGATGAAGGGTGTATTCCTAATAACTCATGGAGTGGCATACATATCTCTCCAATTCTATGAGCTCTTATCTCGCCCTATGCCATGCACGGCACAACCATAGGGGTTGTAAACAGTGGCTCATGCGTTAAATACTACCTTAATAGCCTAGTATGCCTTGGCTACATGTTTCCCAAGACGTTCAAGCACGTTACCATAAAGGAGGTTGGCCAGTTTTCTTGAGCCTAACATTGATGGAACAATCATCCCAACAAACAACAACACACACCAATCAACCAATAATTAATAGTTAGGTTTCATTAGATCTAAGCAAACACTAGAGAATTTAGCTACACATGTTAATTAAAAGACAAGCAAAAGAGATAATCAACCAACACATAGACATATTGATTGAATTAAAGTGAAGACTTATCTTTAATTAAGCATGAGGGTTCCAAGGGTTGGAAACCCTAAAAAGTACAGAAAATTCGTCTTTAGGGTTTGCCCTAAAAGTTCTCCACAAAGTTCCACACTAATGAATGAAAATTAGAAAACTATATATAGATTTTACACTCTGACGGCGTCAGGTTATAAGGGCTTACGCCGTCAGCTCGCCGCCATTAGGTTTCTCGGATGGCCTAGATCCACTTCTGACGCCGTCACATTATAAAATCTTCTGGGCCGTCACTCTTTAAAATATAACCTGACGGCCTACTTTTCCTAACACCTGACGGTGTCGGGTGTTAATTCCAAAATTTCCTCTGGCCCGTCATTTGAAAATTGGATTCCACTCTTTTGTCAAGACTTTCTGACGGCGTCACCTTGTGACTTCTGACGCCGTCAGGTTGTAAATCTTCATCTTTTGAGACTTTGTCGTTTTCTTCACTTTTATGCTCCAAAAACGTCCGAATATACATGTTTTCTAGAATTCCTCTCAAAAGTACCTAAAATGACAAAAGGAACGATTTAGGGCAATATTTGATCACATTTATACGAATTAAGGATTAAATGACCCCTAAAAGCGTAACACTTTTTGTCTCATCAAATACCCTTACACTTGGGATTTGCTTGTCCTCAAGCAAATGAGCTTTTATTCCAATCAAAATATGAGTTAGGGGTCATTTAACACGAATATAAAAGTAATTACAACAAATAGTTATTAGACCCTAATCATAACAAGCACGGAAATCATATACTAGCACCTCACAAATAGTGTTTGGATTCTCACATCTCTCAAATGTCATAAAGTTTATATCTCATAAATAGAAACGGAAAATAACACTCACTACCTGTCATAGCAAATAGATTACCATAGGCTTGGGAAAAGATCAATTACTCCTCCACTAGGCGTAAGCACCTAAGATAAACTATCAAAGAGGGCTTTATAAAGGGTTGTAACGTAAGGTGTAGGGATATGATAAACAGGGTTTTGTTGGAAAAAGGGGTATTTAGTGGTGGCGAGTTAATTATCATGATCAAATACATGCACTCTACATCGTTGCTTAAGTCAAGACTCGACTTAATCTTAGTCTAAGAATGAAATAACAAAAACTAAAAAGGAACATAAAAGGAAACGGGTGGTAGTCCGTATGTTTTTCTTCTTTCTTTTTTTTCACATGTTTTTGTATTTTTCTTGATTTTTTGATTTTTTTTTCATACACTCTTACCCTACCATCCAAAATAATACATCATAGGGGATTTGCATTCCCCTTACACTTGAATCTTTACATAACTTTACAATCACTATTCTAATGACTCGAATTAAGATAATCGAAAAACTTGGAGTACTTTTAAAATGTTTAGCACATATGGGGGTAATAATGTTGCTCTTCCCCATTACTTCATTACACTAGTACTTTACCCATGAGTCCCAATCATCCCAAAACAATATGTACAAGGATATGACTTAACTTAGAAACCATGTAATTGACTAGATAATTAACTAAGGGTTTAACAAATGTTTTCACAATAATGCACCAAAGGTTGGTGCATACAAGGTAGGCTAAGGCGATTTGGGTGTACATTTAGTTGGGTGTAAACAAATTCTCACTTTGAGTAAGATGCTCAAAGGTCGAAATGAAAGGATAGGCTCGGAAGGGTGTACTAGGGGTATCGTGTACCAAAAATGGGTACAACGCAAAGGGTGTGGGAGAATTACTTGACCAATGAAGTCAATGTAATTATAACAAATATACGGGTTAAAAACAATGGGTTAATCCTAATGCCTCTTATCATGTAGTAAATCTTAACCACACGAATGTAGTCTCACTTGTGGATTTGAGATGGTCCTAACGCAAGTTCTAGAATCTAAATGCTACCGGTACTCACATCATAGCACCAAAGATGGATGCTTTTCCTACCAATTCTAGGGGCGAATCTCACATATTTAGGGTGGAAAAATTTTTTAGTGGTACGGTTTTGTGTTAGTCATACAATTTCCTATCCATGAGACGCTCATTAAGATCAAGGTTTCACTTCTAAATGTTGTAAAAAATTTTAAATTGGCGCTAAAATTGCCCTAACAAATATTTTTCTTGGTTTTATTACAAATTTACTATCAAACAAAGCAAAACATCAAGCATAGGTATATTCTAAACGGTGCTTTCATTTACCCTCCCTTACACTTAAACCGAACATTGTCCCCAATGTTCAAATAAAAGACGTAAATAAGATGAAAGAATGAAATCAAATACTCCCCTGAATCGTTTGTTGTGGATAATGATAGTGATGTAACATGGTTAGATCTTCTTCCAAGATAGACGAACGTTCAAAGCTTCCCTTCCAAAATAATAAACGTCTTCTTGTCCAAAATAACCTGTTAACCTGAAAAAGATAAAGGCCAACCTCGCGTAAAATCGGCGGTAAAATCTACATAATAAGATATAATGCTTGTGGAATGAATATTTTGCAGAATTCCTGGAGATTATAAGTTAAAGGAACGACAAAACTTTTTAGGTTTCCGGAAAAATACAAAACTTTTAAAAATTGCAGAAAATTATAACCTGACGCCGTCAGGTGTTAATCCTGACGCCGTCAGAAAGTTCTGACAGAATTCTCATGTTAAGCTTCCGGGAAAAATTTTGGAAAAACTAGATCTTACTTCCTAGAATTCCTGCAAAAATTCATTATGACTCGATACAAGCATTTGACTCAAACAAGTACTAATGTGTATGCTAATTTCGTTGTTATGATTCATGTTCATTCGTTCTATATAAACCGATTTAGATCTCCCTTACACTTAGCTTTTGCAAAATACCTTTATATGTAGTTATGACGAAGTTAAAAACAAAATAAAGCATTTTCACAATTTTGTTTGAAGCATGAATCAATAATCAAGAAATATAACTTACATACGGAAACAAATCAACACATAAAAACACACAAAACATGGGTTGCCTCCCAAGAAGCGCTTTTCTTTATTTACGAGTCTTGTAGCTAGACTCAAAGTCACCCTATCCGACATAGGTGAGTTCCGCATCGAGGATATCCTTAGGGTTGATTTTGGTTGGAAGTTTCCTATCGGTGCGTTTAGTGAAGTATGACCTCTCAAAATTCTCTCCATCCGGGTCATATAAAGTTATCTTAATGTGCCACGATCCATCTCCTTCCTTAGGTGGCTTTTTCCAATCCCATTTGTGCTTATCACCTTCGCTTTTCCACTTATTCATGGCTAGGTTGATTGGCAAAACTCCTAGGAAGTCGGTCATCTTTCTAAAAACTAGGGGATCTTCAAAGGGATCTAGTTCGGTGTCCCTAGCTAAAAGTTGTTCTACCGTTTGCGTTCGGTTTACAAATTCTTCTTCTAGGTAGAATGGGCGTTGGGGTCCTATAAAGTCTCCTTCTAACCATGGTCCGTATCTAGAAGTCTTCCTATCGGGGGGTTCCTCAATGGTGTCATAGGCATGTTTCTTAACATCATAAACCGACCAAGTTTCTCCTTCTCCTACCGCTATCTTGGATCTCTTACAATCAATCATAGCACTAGCGGTGGCTAGAAATCCTCTTCCTATCAACAAGGGGCATGTGGGGTCGCTAATCATATCGAGGACGTGGAAATCGGCTAGCATTGTTAACTTTCCTATGTGAACTATCACGTCCTTTACTACTCCTACCGGGTATGATACGCTTCCATCCGCTAACCCTATTATTACCTCGGTCTCTTCTAGCTTTCCTAGTTTGAGGGTCGTGTAAAGAGGTAGTGGAAGTAAGTCGAGGCTAGATCCAAGATCGTCTAGTGTGTCATAAGCTTCCGAATTATCAATCTCACATGGTAGGACAAATAGACCCGGATCATCTAACTTCTTAGGTGGTTTTATGACCGATGTGGGGTTGTAAGCCTCATGCGTAACACTTTTCGTCTCATCAAATAGAAAATATTTGATGCGTGGTTTTGTGACCTTACAACAGGTTTTACCTCTCGAGGGATCTCAAGAGGCTTACAACCCCACCAGGCAGTGTACCTGACCGATGTAGTATAGGATGATGGTAAGTACGGGGGATTGATCGTTCTCTCACAGGGAATAGTGTTTGTTAGGATAGAAAAGCTACTCTAATAGGTCTAAGGGTGGAAGGAAGATTCTTTTTGTATTTTTAAATTTTTTTAGAAAGCGATTAAAATCTCGGTTTTTGGAAGAAGGGCGGAATTAGTTGTTAGTCAACTAACCCAAGTTTTCTACTTATGCAAATTAAAATAAAATAAATATCTAAACTATTGTGGTTGTGAAAACAATATGGAGAAAGTTGTGTTTACTAAGATTTCATTACTCCCTAACTATCTTTTACCGGTTAATTGATATGTATGTTACTTGTGTGGATGAAGGGTGTATTCCTAATAACTCATGGAGTGGCAAACATATCTCTCCAATTCTATGAGCTCTTATCTCGCCCTATGCCATGCACGGCACAACCATAGGGGTTGTAAACAGTGGCTCATGCGTTAAATACTACCTTAATAGCCGAGTATGCCTTGGCTACATGTTTCCCAAGACGTTCAAGCACGTTACCATAAAGGAGGTTGGCCAGTTTTCTTCAGCCTAACATTGATGGAACAATCATCCCAACAAACAACAACACACACCAATTAACCAATAATTAATAGTTAGGTTTCATTAGATCTAAGCAAACACTAGAAGAATTTAGCTACACATGTAAATAAAAAGACAAGCAAAAGAGATAATCAACCAACACATAGACATATTGATTGAATTAAAGTGAAGACTTATCTTTAATTAAGCATGAGGGTTCCAAGGGTTGGAAACCCTAAAAAGTCACAGAAAATTCTTCTTTAGGGTTTGCCCTAAAAGTTCTCCACAAAGTTCCACNTTTCATTAGATCTAAGCAAACACTAGAAGAATTTAGCTACACATGTAAATAAAAAGACAAGCAAAAGAGATAATCAACCAACACATAGACATATTGATTGAATTAAAGTGAAGACTTATCTTTAATTAAGCATGAGGGTTCCAAGGGTTGGAAACCCTAAAAAGTCACAGAAAATTCTTCTTTAGGGTTTGCCCTAAAAGTTCTCCACAAAGTTCCACACTAATGAATGAAAATTAGAAAACTATATATAGATTTTACACTCTAACGGCGTCAGGTTATAAGGGCTGACGCCGTTAGCTCGCCGCCATTAGGTTTCTCGGATGGCCTAGATCCACTTCTGAAGCCGTCACCTTATAAAACCTTCTGGGCCGTCACTATTTAAAATATAACCTGACGGCCTACTTTTCTTAACACCTGACGGCGTCAGGTGTTAAATCCAAAATTTCCTCTGGCCCGTCATTTGATAATTAATTTCCACTCTTTTGTCAAGACTTTCTGACGGCGTCACCTTGTGACTTCTGACGCCGTCAGGTTGTAAATCTTCATCTTTTGAGACTTTGTCGTTTTCTTCACTTTTTTGCTCCAAAAACGTCCGAATATGCATATTTTCCAGAATTCCTCTCAAAAGTACCTAAAATGACAAAAGGAATGATTTAGGGCAATATTTGATCACATTTATACGAATTAGGGCTTAAATGACCCCCTAAAAGCGTAACACTTTTCGCCTCATCAAATACCCTTACACTTAGGATTTGCTTGTCCTCAAGCAAATGAGCTTTTATTCCAATAAAAATATGAGTTAGGGGTCATTTAACACGAATATAAAAGTAATTACAACAAATAGTTATTCGACCCTAATCATAACAAGCACGGAAATCATATACTAGCACCTCACAAATAGTGTTTGGATTCTCACATCTCTCAAATGTCATAAAGTTTACATCTCATAAATGGAAACGGAAAATAACACTCACTACCTGTCATAGCAAATAGATTACCATAGGCTTGGGAAAGGATCAATTACTCCTCCACTAGGCGTAAGCACCTAAGATAAACTATCAAAGAGGGCTTTATAAAGGGTTGTAACGTAAGGTGTAGGGATATGATAACACGGTTTGGTTGGAATAAAGGGTATTTTAGTGGTGGCGAGTTAATTATCATGATCAAATACATGCACTCTACATCGTTGCTTAAGTCAAGACTCGACTCAATCTTATTCTAAAAATGAAATAACAAAAACTAAAAAGGAACATAAAAGGAAACGGGATGGTGGTCCGTATGTTTTTCTTCTTACTTTTTTCGATTTTTTTTTTCATACGCTCTTGCCCTACCATCCAAAATAATACATCATAGGGGATTTGCATTCCCCTTACACTTGAATCTTTACATAACTTTACAATCACTATTCTAATGACTCGAATTAAGATAATCGAAAAACTTGGAGTACTTTTTTAAATATTTAGTACGTATGGGGGTAATAATGTTTCTCTTCCCCATTACTTCATTACACTATTAATTTACCCATGAGTCCCAATCGTCCCAAAACAATATGTACAAGGATATGACTTAACTTAGCAACCATGTAATGGACTAGATAATTAACTAAGGGTTTAACAAATGTTTTCACAATAATGCACCAAAGGTGGATGCATACAAGGTAGGCTAAGGAGATTTGGGTGTACATTTAGTGGGGTGTAACAAATTCTCACTTTGAGTAAGATGCTCAAAGGTCGAAACGAAAGGATAGGCTCGGAAGGGTGTACTAGGGGTATCGTGTACCAAAAATGGATACAACACAAAGGGTGTGGGAGAATTACTTGACCAATGAAGTCAATGTAATTATAACAAATATACGGGTGTAAAACAATGGGTTAATCCTAATGCCTCTTATCATCTAGTAAATCTTAACTACACGAATCTAGTCTCACTTGTGGATTTGAGATGGTCCTAACGCAAGTTCTAAAATCTAAATGCTGCCGGTACTCACATCATAGCACCAAAGATGGATGCTTTTCCTACTAATTCTAGGGGCGAACGTCACATATTTGGGGTGGAAAATTTTTTAGTGGTACGGGTTTGTGCTAGTCATACAATTTCCTATCCATGAGACGCTCATTAAGATCAAGGTTTCACTTCTAAATGTTGTAAAAAATTTTAAATTGGCGCTAAAATTGCTCTAACAAATATTTTTCTTGGTTTTATTACAAATTTACTATCAAACAAAGCAAATCATCAAGCGTAAGTATATTCTCAACGGTGCTTTCATTTACCCCCCTTACACTTAAACCGAACATTGTCCCCAATGTTCAAATAAAAGACGTAAAAGTAAATAAGATGAGTAAAATCAAATACTCCCCTGAATCCCGATAGTGAGGTAACATGGTTAGATCTTCTTCCAAGATAGACGAACGTTCAAAGCTTCCCTTCCGAAATAATAAACGTCTTCTTGTCCAAAATAACCTGTTAACCTGAAAAAGATAAAGGCCAACCTCGCGTAAAATCGGCGGTAAAATCTACATAATAAGATATAATGCTTGTGGAATGAATATTTTGCAGAATTCCTGGAGATTATAAGTTAAAGAATTGACAAAACTTTTTAGGTTTCCGGAAAAATACAAAACTTTCAAAAATTGCAGAAAATTTTAACTGACGCCGTCAGGTGTTAACCCTGACGCCGTCAGAAAGTTCTGACAGAATTCTCATGTTAAGTTTCCGGGAAAAATTCTGGAAAAACTAGATCTTACTTCCTGGAACTCCTGCAAAAATTCATTATGACTCGATACAAGCATTTGACTCAAAGAAGTACTAATATGTTGGTTAATTTCGTTGTTATGATTCATGTCCATTCATTCTTTATAAACCGATTTAGATTTCCCTTACACTTAGCTTTTGCAAAATACCTTTATATGTAGTTAAGACGAAGTTAAAAACAAAATAAAGCATTTTCACAATTTGGTTTGAAGCATGAAACATTAACAAGAAATATAACTTACATACGGAAACAAATAAAATCAAATAAACACACAAAAACACACAAAACATGGGTTGCCTCCCAAGAAGCGCTTTTCTTTATTAAAGAGTCTTGTAGCTAGACTCAAAGTCACCGTACGTTACGTGACTTCGTCGTTGAAGGTTATGTCTTCCTCATTGATCATCTCGTTACCACTTTCTTGATAATGCTTAACTCGTTTTATATTCACAGTGAATTCCCTATCCTCATCATCAACTAACACAACGGCCCCGGTTTTAGAAGAGCTCTTTACAGTGAAAGGTCCATACCACCTAGATTTAAGTTTTCCATACCACCTAGATTTAAGTTTTCCTGGAAATAGTCTTAAGCGAGAGTTATATAATAGTACTTTGTCTCCTTCTGAGAATTCCTTAGGTCTCTTAATTCGTTGGTCATGCCATCTTTTAGCCCTTTCTTTATATGTGATATAAGATTCATAGGCCTCTAATCTCAATTCGTCGAGCTCTTGTAGTTGAAGGAATCTATTTGCCCCTGCGACCATATAATCCATATTGCAACCATTAAGTGCCCAATATGCCTTGTGTTCCAGTTCTACTGGGAGATGACATGCCTTGCCATATACCATACGGAACGGGGTAGTCCCGATTGGTGTCTTATAGGCAGTGCGAAATGCCCACAAAGCTTCATCGAGCTTAAAAGACCAATCCTTTCTATTTTGGTGGACCGTTTTCTCTAATATCCTTTTTATAGCTCTATTAGTGTTTTCGACTTGACCGTTGGTCTGCGGATGATAAGCGGTGGAGAATCGGTGAGAGACTCCATATCTCTTCATGACCTTCTCCATTTGCGAGTTGCAAAAGTGAGTTCCCCTGTCACTAATAAGAGCCTTTGGAATCCCGAACCTAGCGAACAATTTCTTTAAGAAATGAATGACTACCCTAGCATCGCTTGTCCTAAGTGCTTGCGCTTCCACCCATTTTGAAACGTAATCAATGGCCACCAAGATGTACTCATTTCCCCCCGAGGATGGAAAGGGTCCCATGAAATCGATCCCCCAAACGTCGAAAACTTCGCACACTTGTATATAATTTTGAGGAGCCTCGTCTCTCCTAGAGATGTTCCCAGCTCTTTGGCATGCGTCACACGCTTCTATCATCAGTCTCACATCACGAAACACCGTGGGCCAATAGAATCCCGCGTCAAAGAATTTTCGTGCAGTGGTGCTTATTCCGTGATGTCCCCCAGACGGGCCTGCATGACATTTCTTCATTATCTTTATAGCCTCCTTCTCAGAGACGCAACGCCTGATCACCTGGTCGGGGCATCTTAGGAATAGGAAGGGTTCGTCCCAAAAGTAGTACTTTAATTGATTTAAGAACCTCTTCTTTTCCTGTCTGCCCATGTGCTCAGGGATGACCTTGCTTGCCAGCTAGTTAGCATAGTCTACATACCATGGTTCGGAATCGTTTATTAACATGAGCTGCTCTTCAGAAAATGTTTCCCGAATTTCGCTCTTATCTGCCTCAGCAAGATTGGGATTTTCGAGTCGAGAAAGGTGATCGGCCGCAAGATTTTCTGCTCCTTTCTTATCATGAATTTCCACATCGAACTCTTGCAATAGCAAGATCCAGTGAATTAATCGGGGTTTAGCATCTTGTTTGGTGAAGAGGTATCGAAGAGCTGAATGATCCGTGAAGACCACTGTTTTAGATAGAACAAGATATTGACGAAACTTGTCAAAAGCGAACACCACAGCCAATAGTTCCTTCTCGGTGGTGGTGTAGTTTTCCTAAGCAGGATTCATGGTCTTACTAGCGTAGTATATCGGCTGGAAATGCTTGTTAATCCTTTGGCCTAATACTGCTCCAACAGCATAGTCACTAGCGTCGCACATGATTTCGAAGGGTAGCTTCCAATCTGGGGTAACCATGATTGGAGCTTGCGTAAGATCCTGTTTTAATCTATCAAATGCATCTTTGCACTCTTGGTTGAAGTCGAATGGAGCATCCTTCACAAGCAACTGAGTCATTGATCGAGCTATCTTGAGAAATCTTTGATGAATCTCCTGTAGAAGCCCGCATGACCTAAGAAGCTACGGATTGCCTTGACCGTTGTTGGGTAGGGAAGCTTGGATATAGCTTCGATCTTTGCTCGGTCCACCTCAATTCCATTTTCTGAGATTTTATGCCCTAGCACGATTCCTTCTTTGACCATAAAATGGCACTTTTCCCAATTTAGTACCAAGTTAGTCTCTTCGCATCGTTTGAGCATTTTCTCAAGATTAGCTAGACATTGGTCAAAGGAGTTCCCAAAGACTGAGAAATCGTCCATGAAGACTTCCATACTATCTTCCATTAGTTCATGGAAGATCGCAGTCATGCCCATTCATCGATCAAATGTTGGAACGCCTAGCAGGTCATGAGTACTACTGTTTCTTAGATGGGTTCTCAGGGTATTTCCAAATCCCCATCGCCCCTGAGGACCAAGAAAAGACAACGTTTACATGCCCCTATGGCACCTTCGCCTACAAGCGAATGCCCTTTGGACTATGTAACGCCCCTGCCACTTTCCAGGAGAGGGAAATGATCCTTTCGGGTGGCATCATTCAGTTTCCTATAATCTATGCATACACGCCATCCGGTTACGGTTCTCTGAGGTACTAGCTCATCCTTATCGTTCTTCACTACCGTCATTCCTCCCTTTTTTGGTACAACCTGCACAGGACTTACCCACGGACTGTCCGATATAGGGTAGATTAGCCCTGCGTCAAGGAGTTTAATGACCTCCTTTTTTTACAACTTCCTTGATATTAGGATTTACTCGCCTTTGAGGTTGCACGGTAGGCTTGTAGTCTTCTTCCATTAGGATTTTATGCGTGCAAAAGGTTGAGTCGATCCCTTTGATGTCGGCCACACTCCATGCTATGACCCCTTTGTATTTCTTTAAAACCTCCAGGAGCTTACCTTTTTGTTCTTTGTTCAGAGCGGAGTTTATGATAACTGGAAGCTGATCCTCTCCTTGGAGGAAAGCGTATTCCAGGTTGCTTGGGAGTTCCTTGAGTTCTAGCGTGGGTGGTTCGATGATAGAGGGCTTGAGTTTGTTTTCCGGTTTGCGAAGCTCAAGTTGCTCTGTTTCTTGTCTGGGGTAAAAGGATACTGCATTAACATCTGCAGTTTTCTCCCTTTCTAAGACAGGTTTGAGGGATTCATCTCTCAACCAACCAGCTTCTACCTGCTCATCTATACAGTTGTCAATCTCATCCGAGAGCTCATCAACTTCACTGATAACGTAAAGCTGGTTAGCTGCTTCGGGGGAAAGACTCATTGTGTCCTTGATGTCAAAGGTTAAGCTGTCGTCTCCTACTTGCAAAGTTAATTTGCCATCATGAACATCAATAACAGCGCGGGCAGTTGCGAGGAACGGTCTTCCCAGGATGATGGGCACGAGGTCGTCTTCCTCCATTTCAAGGATGACAAAGTCGACTGGAAATTTGAACTTCCCTACCTTGACGAGTACGTTCTCGCATATTCCCACGGGGTATTTGACCGACCTATCGGCCAGCTGGATGTTCATACGAGTTGGTTTCAATCCTGAATATCCTAATTTGGTGAACATGGAATATGGCATGAGATTGATACTTGACCTAAGCTCGGCTAGAGCGTTCTTTATTGATAGGGATCCCACGGAGCAGGGCAAGGTGAAACTACCTGGATCGTCCACTTTCTTTGGTAGCCCCCGTTGAGTCACCAAAGAACATTCTTCACTGAGGGTCACAAGACCTTCGAGTTTCTTTCTGTTTGTCAGGAGCTTCTTGAAGTATGTACTATACTTGGGCATATGGTAACATGCATCAAGAAGAGGTATGGTGA
>LBNU01021204.1:56413-67115 GCA_014162995.1 Artemisia annua
GTCTTCTTGTCCAAAATAACCTGTTAACCTGAAAAAGATAAAAGCCAACCTCGCGTAAAATCGGCTATAAAATCTATATAATAAGATATAATGCTTGTGGAATGAATATTTTGCAGAATTCCTGGAGATTATAAGTTTAAGAATCGACAAAACTTTTTAGTTTTCCAGAAAAACACAAAACTTTTAAAAATTGCAGAAAATTATAACCTGACGCCATCAGGTGTTAACCCTGACGCCGTCAGAAAGTTCTGACAGAATTCTCATGTTAAGCTTCCAGGAAAAATTCTGGAAAATCTATATCTTACTTCCTAGAATTCCTACAAAAATTCATTATGACTCGATACAAGCATTTGACTCAAACAAGTACTAATATGTATGTTAATTTACATTGTTATGATTCATGTTCATTCGTTCTATATAAACCGATTTAGATTTCCCTTACACTTATCTTTTGCAAAATACCTTTATATGTAGTTAAGACGAAGTTAAAAACAAAATAAAGCATTTTCACAATTTTAATTTGAAGCATGAATCAATAACAAGAAATATAACTTACATACGGAAACAAATAAAATCAAACAAACAAACAAAACACACAAAACAAATAAAGCTTAGGTTGCCTCCCAAGAAGCGCTTGTTTTTGTTCGAGTCACGAGCCTGACTCTACCCTTATTTAACGGAAATAGGGGAGGTTTTCCCTACACTTAGGATTAAGTGCGGGTGGAAGTAGCGATACACACCATCTCGGTGGAAGTATGCCACGTGAGGGAAGAGTGGTGGATGAATTATATGCTCAAAGATGTGGGATCCTATCATCATAAACTTACCTAATTCAATTCGGTCAATGGGTAAATCAAAGTTTTCTCCTAAAAAGGGATCAACTTCAATCAACTTCGAAAGACTCCTAGTTGGGAATCCATCTTGACCTAATAAACCTGGTTTAAACCCATAATGTTTCTTGTGATCTATCATGAGTGGGTTAGGTAAGCATGTAAGGTCTTGGCTCACTCCTATGTTAACTTCCTCTCTACAAAGCTGAAAGTCTACTACCTTCAACGTAAAACTACCCAGACTATATGGTTTGATGGGTGGATCGGGACCTATTTCAATTCCTAAATTCTCATCCAAGGATGGAAGATTAGGTAACGGTTTTGGTTGAGGCTCCGATTCATCAAAACTAGGAACTTCCATAGAACTAAAAGAAATGTCATCACTACAAGTATTCAAACCTATTTCTTCTAGTTGTGTTTGGTCCAAGGGTTTAACCTCTATTGGGGTTCCTATAGTCTCTTCTACTTCTTCCGAGTAGGTCACGGGTGGTGTGTGTGCCTCCAATGATGGTAGGACTTGTGGGGTACTTGGTGGGCTTGGGTTATTTACCTCGTCACTCCTCGTGTCAAGATCATCTGTATCCTCATACAAAGCCATCAATTCATTCAACTTATGGTTCACGGTTAGGAAGCTTTCCTCAAAAATTTTCCAAGACTCAGTTGCTTGTGAAGTGTTAGGTCACCATATTAGTAAACACAAGTAATCTTATAAGAGAAATGAGATGAGAATTAGACTTGGTTGATTAATAACAATATGAAAGATGAAAGAGCAAGAGTTTTCTTAAGATATGAAATTAACCAACATTTGTAAAGTGATACATAGTGTCCTATTTATAGGAGATGGATAGGGCAACACTCCCTTCCTTCCTATCTTACTAATTCGTGGGCTTCAAGGCCCATTGGACACCTTATTAGACTTAAAGATTAACCATACGAGTAACTAAATAACGTAGCTAATTATGATAATTCTAGCAACCTATTACATTGACTGAAATGACCGAGACTTGACTGAATAGTTGAAAACTATGATCCTAAAAATATCCCCCTAAGGATCGGTCATGAAGTATTGTTGAAGGATAGAAGTTCGTCACGGTCATCGAGGTTGCTTGACGTCTTTGTCTTTGGACTTTAACTGTTGACATTTGTAGCTTTAGACGTCTTCAAAATGATTTAGTAGAAGTGATTCATTGTTCTTTGTTCTTTGTCTTTGTTGATGTGAAAATGATAGATGATGTTGTAATCCGCCACACGTCACTTTCGGTATCTCCAATGGATTTTCTCCGTTCCGACATGCTCATACATCTTTGACTGTGTTGTAGTTATGCATTCGTAGCTCTTTGTCTTTGAAAATTCATGATTGTTGTCGTAGAATCTTTTCTTTAGACTGTGATGTTGCATCGAGCTTCCATTGGCATTAAGATGTATGTATGAGCACGTGGAAGTTGGTGTTCAAGATGGCATTTGTACCTGAAATAAGAAAGTTAGCAATAATACAACCGGTACTTACAGGTTTGAACTAGAATTCATCAACAACATATTGTGAAGACTCCTTCTAATTCGCGCCAAGGCCGTTTCTAATCGGATACCCCCTAAGGAGCTTACACGGGCACAACTAAGTACACCCACGATTAGGTGAGTCGCTGGAGATCACCCCACGACTGTAGACCATTTGAAGCCATCATAAACACTAAGCGTAACCCACGAGGAATTACCGAAGTGACCTGCTGTCAGGGCTGTTTAATGTTGACCCTGGCAGGATTTCCGTTCAATCATTCGATAAATACCTAAGTAAATCCCTCATGAACGTTCTAGGCATATTGCTGAGATCTGCGAAGGACTCGATAAATTACAGTTGGTGTCCATTGATGTAGAACAACCAATGTAAGATTACTAAGTGTACCTAAGAGATCTTTGATGTATCTCGTGGCTCTAGACTCAATTAGTGCAACTTATGGTTTCCTATGCGGAGATTGGGGCAGGGTCTCCTGTTTCAATATCAACCAACTCTAAATAGATGGTCGATAGATTACAACGGTTCCCCGTGAGAATGAAACAAGTATCTTTTGAGAGATACCCAAGTGGCTAGAAAGTTAAGGTGCATGCGTCACTGGGTCCATGACGTCTTTTATCTTCAATACCGGTGTCTGCTTAGCAACAACCAGTAGCATATGAATTGAACCCGGTGTCTGCCCTAAGGTTGAATAATTTGGAGGGCTCATTTCTTTTCACCCTTTTCATAACGTTTCTTTTTAATTCTTCAACCTCTTCTTTCTCCGTTTCATTCATTACTCCATTTTCCGTATCATACCTAAGGACTTCTATATACTAACTATTGGTGATGTCCTTGGGTAGATCCCTCCGGTTTAGGCGGATCATAGGACGGTTATTCCTAACCTTAGTCACCTTATAACTCCATGACTATCCTAGTGATGCCTTCTTTTTTTTTGAAACCATTCATTTGAAAATCTCTCAGAGTGTTTGTGAATCAAAACATTTTATAACACTTTGAGGGTTTTATTTTCTTATGAAATACTCCCCCTCCACATGTGCTTATGAATATTTTGCGAAAAATAACACATGCGGGAGAAGTTAGCACTTTAGAATTGATCCACTCTTAATAGACATGTACCCGAGGGACACGGTTACGTTGCTTAGTTAAAGGGATGCATTGTCGGTTTTTAGGTGACAACGAGCCCTAATAACTACCTTGAAGTTGTAAACATTCCATAAAGGAAGTTAGACCCTTCAAAGTAACATCTAGAAAGAGTTTCTCGAAACGGTACAATCTACTCGAATAAATCCTTTCGAATACTAACGGTTTTTCTTTCGTCAATTCTTGGGTCATTACTGAGTTGAGCTCGAGTGAGATACAACTTTGCCACATCATATTTTAATCATTTTCTTCTTCTCCCCATCAAAAATAGCATATCAAATGTTGTTTTTGCAAACGATTTTGATTACAATATGCTTTTTGAGTATTGTGGGGAGTTATCATCAAAGATTTGAGATTTTAAGAACGATGTTTTGGTACAAGTACTCCCCCTCAACTTGTGGATACTCATTGAGGTGAAATACTTGTCTTTTGAGCAGAATTGTGAAAATCTGAAAAGTTTGATAAATTCTACTCAAAAGTAAGAAGCCTTCGCTCCTTATCTTAGGATTGTAGCACTGATGCGTACCACAGGGTCCTTTCTTTACAAGGTATGGGTTGTGCACTGTTATGTGTACACAAGCCTTAATAAATGAGAATGAATTTCAAAAAATGAAAAGTTATACCAAAAGCTTAAGTCTGAGATGAAGTCAAGGCATTGAAGTCGGTGAACTTTGCATTGGGCCTCTGAAATGTCAGGATCGGAAACGATGGAGGAACCCCAATGTAACTTTCCAATCTCCGAATCTGCTCCCTCCGGTTGAGCCTTTCTTCAATGGCATGGATGAAGTTCTTTACCATTCTTCGAGTGCTAGAATTCCAACGGGTATGCTTTCCTTCTTTCACCTTATTCAGATTGTCCGTCAATCTCTCCACTAAACCATCACGAACTCTTTGCAAGGTAACATCACAGAACTTATGAAGCTCGTCGAACCGCATGAACTGTAGCTGATGCTTTGAGTTGAGGTAAGTAACCCCGAACTTTGGTTGTTGGAGAATCATTAGCTGAGATGTGTCATGTAGTTCTTCGATCATGAGTTGTGGTTTGGTCAAGTTGAGATGATTCTGGTAGCTTTCGACACCTAACTGCAGATCTTCTACACGTTCACGGATGATCAGTTGCCTTATGTACATGAGCAAGGAAGAGATGAAGTTGTATTGAGTTGACGTTGGGAAGCCCCTCATTGTTTCTTGAACTTTCTCCAGATACATATCTTCTACGTCATCTAGATAAAGATGTGGGAAATCGGCTTTACAAAACTAGTAGAGTTGTTCGTCTTGCCTCTTAACCACTATTTCCTTCATGTAGACATAATCAAACCGTTTGTCTTCCAGGATTTGCATGATTGCGACGATTCGGCCTTTGTGCTTCACATCACCGGATGTACGTTCACGTCTGTGAGTGTAGCCGAGCTTTCGTCGTTCCGACCAGTTCTGAATTCCAAACAAAGCGTCTCTGTTGTATTCCACAATAGAGTTGCTGAAAATAGGAGCGGTTTCTTCAATGTTTGGAATCTCATAACGAGCAGCTGGTACTGAAATCCTTAATGAAGACTTGTAGCGATCTTTGGAAGCTTTGATGTCGTGTTGCAGGTAGCGGAGATCGTAGTTGAAGAAGAACCGATACGGAATTCTAGGCTTGTCAGCAAAGCCTTGAAGAGGTAAAGGTTTGGTCCAGTCGGTGAAATATGGTTCGTTGTGCTTTCCATGTGCATCAAAGTTGCATTCCGTGTTGAGCCAATCAAAGGAGTCTGATAAAGCTGATGCAATGTTCTGCAAATGCTAGTCCAACTCTATTTTGTTTCCTGATCGTGCCTTAAGAAAGTCACGAGCATCCTTGTTGATCTGCTTTAGTTCAGCTTTTGTCACCTTCTCCAGCTGAAGACCCGAAAGAATACTCTGAGCGTATTGTAGAGTGTTGCCTGGGAGTGGTTCTTCGGTTTCTAGCGGTGGATGAGCTTTGATCATTGTGGTAACCCAGTCTGATTCAGGAACCTCAGGAGCATCTAACCATGTGAAACGTTTTGAGTGCTTTTTCTGCTTCTTTCCCTTAGACTTTTCAGTCTGAGTTGTTGATGATGGTCTAGCTTGTGGTTCAGGAGATTCAGTTTGAGTGAGTACAGGTTGCGGTTCCTCCTGTTGATCATCGTGATGAAGCATGAATGGTTCTTCTGCTGCTGTGGGTCCAGACTTGGATGCTAAACTTTGCGGTTTGCGGGTGGAAGCCTTTGATGCTGGTGGTTGTTTGGATGATGATCGTTCGCGGATAAACTTGGTTCTCTTACGTTGTGAGTCTGTGTCCGGATCATTAACTTTCCTAGGACGTTTTCGTTTGGCAGCAGCTTCTTTACATGACTCGGTTGCCCTTAGTGATTCAAGCAATGCTGCTTCTTCATCGGTCTTTTCTTCCTTCTCAGTAAGTTTGCAAGCTAACAAAGTTTCCAGTTGTTCTACGGTTAGATCCTCAGGCTCAACAGAAGGCCTGTTCGTTTGAAGGTAGAAAGGTGTTGACTGAAGCGTTTTGACGATGTTTTCTTGAATCCTGGTGTTCAGCTCTTTTCTGATGGGTCTCAGAAGTTCAAACAATTTAGGAGATACTGCAGTTATGAGATTCTCAGCAAAGTAGTCATTGGTGTATTTTCTGATCATCTTACTCATATCTGCTTGCTTGGACTTATCAACCTGAGCTTTTGTCTGCTTTAGCTCTTTTACTTCATCTGAGAGCTGAGCAACCAATGTTGTCATATTCTTCATTTGGACTTAAAGATCACCATCGTGTTGTTGTGGTGTTCTCCTAGTTCTTAAAGTTCCCGCAGCACGTCTTGCCTATAAGAATGCCTTGGTTGTTTTCAGACTAGCTTTCTTCATTCTCGGTTTTGGAATTGACTTTGCTTTTGGTGATGGTGGTGGTGACTGGTCTGATGATGATGATGATTCTGCTTGTTTGACTGGTCCTGCTTGAGGGATTGGAGGTTGTTCGGGTGTCGGAGACTTTTCCTTTGGCGGTGATGGCATGTCGGCATCGAAGAATTGTTCATCTTGATCTTGATTATTAGGCTGATCATCATGATTTTCCTCTGCCGTTTCCTCCAATATTTTCTCAATCAACTCCTTTTCTTCCTGACCTATGGCTTCGAACTCTGGAGGTGTTGTCTCAGTTTCCTTTGGTTGTTCATCTGCAGCCTTTTCTTCTCCAGCGTCTTTCATGATAGTGTTTCCCTCAGCATCCTTTTCCGGTTGTTCGGTTGTTGTTTCAGTTGCTGTTGGAGATATCATGGTACGGCTAGAACCACCTTCTCTAGCTTGGAGTTCAAGTTGTTGCTGATGAGCTTGTAGTAGTTGAAGGTTGAGACGAGCAGCCAATTTGATCTTTTTCTGCTCTTCCTTTTCCAGGTTTCGTGTGTCAACGATAATGCTTTTCAGTTTACCTTTGTCAGGCAAGGGTTCAGGTTCAGGTTGTACAGTTTCTTCATCATCATGCCCAGGTTCACGGATGACTATTCCTTTTCCTCTAGGTTGTTGTTGTTGCTCAGTGAGTGTTCCTAGACTTATTTGTTTTGCCAGTTCGAGTTCAGGATCCTCTTGAGCTGTATACCTTCTTTCATAGTCCCCTTCTTCATCAGTTTCGGTTTCGGTTTCAGAGCCAAATTCTGACCCACTAGCTTCTGATGGTGGTGGTGATGGTTCAGGTGTGGCGACTTTCTTCCTAATGACTTTTCGTTTCGGGGTTGCAGCAGGCTTGGACTTAGGTTGTTTAGAAGTTGGAGTACTGCTGGTGCTTCCAGATTTTGCACCTCTCTTGCTGCGAGTTTCCCTTATGTATCTAGGAATTTCTTCGGTTTCTGAAATGCCTACTCTCCCGGCTTTGTAGGCCAAGTCGTAGATTCGGTAGTTCGAAGATACAAGAATTTTGTCATTCAGAAGATTGTCTGGTATTCTCACGCCACTAGTCCTTGAAGTGAACTGAATAGACTTGACGAAAGCAATCTTGTAATCGTCCACAACATTGTGCTTGTCTTTGGTACGGTCAAATATTCTTTGGCGAAACTCAGGAGTTTTGCCGCAGAGGTAGTCAATGAGCATTTTGGTGAACCTCAAGAAAGGAATCATAGTTCGACCAGTTGTGTGGATCTCAAAGACGATGTCGCTCATGATTGGGTCGGCAAAGTCTATGTTAGCCTTGCTCATCATCCCCCAGAATACTTGCAGATGGGATAGTCGGGGATGTTCATGACCACTTTTCCGTCCCGTGATTGATCTAATGATTAGCATGTAAAAAGTTCTCCAAGGTTGAGGTAGATACTTGACGTTGAATTTGGACAATATCAATTTGGAGGACTCTTCTAGATCATAACCAAGCTGAATAATGTAGTCGAGTATTTCAATCTCCGTCATCATTGGTTCATAATCTTCGGAAGTAGGAAGCATGAGAACCGTCCTAAGAACATCAAGATAAACTTCGTACTCTTGTCGTTCAAGAGTGACTTTGAATGAAGCATCGTCCAAGTTGACCTTAGCAGTGTGCCAGAATTGGTGGATGTAGAAGGTTGGAACAGAAGCAGACTTCGTTAGCATGCTCTTACATGGATGTGCCAATATAACGTCTTTGACTATCCGGCAAGAATCTTCTGTAATTCTGAGCTTGTTGAAGTCGATGCGAGCGTTGTTGTTGCCAATAGTAACATTGTAGTCAGCTGGAACAATTTCACCAAGAGTGATGAGTGGAAGGTTCTGTGCTGGTGCATTTTCTTCTTGTTGTTGCTGTTGAGCCATTGTGTACTGAAAATGTAATGTCATAAGATCAAACATTCAACTTGTTAGTTTGTAAGTTAATGTTCGAGTTTGATACTTAAGGCCATTCCTATTCCATTTTTCATGCAAAGATCATTAAACTCGTGAGATGTTGTTATGACGATGATAAATTGCATCTAATCTAAGACGTAACTATAAGCATTCAAAACACATTATACCAATTAAGTACATCTAATAGATTACAAAATCACTAAACATCCACAAGTTAATGATGCAATGGTCACATACACATGAATACAAGTTCACAAGAATACAACTTAGTTTTTATAAAGTTTACATGTTATACAAACTTTTCAAAAAAATTATTCTAAGTGTGATCTCGATAACTTGCAAATATGTGTTCTCGACAACTCTCCAATTCAGTGATCTCGATAACATTTGCATTGAGTGTTCTCGATAACTTTCAAACTGAAAGATCTCGATAACTTGTCAGACAAATGTTCTCGATAACTTGAATCTCAGTGATCTCGATAAGACAGTTTTCCATGATCTCGATAAATCAGGGATTTCGAAAACCTTGTGATTTCGACAACACTTATAGAGAGATTTCGATAAGTTATAAAGAGATCTCAATAAACTAATTTATGAGGTATCTCGATAACTTATCGAAGGATCTCGATAAGTGTTCTCGATAAGAATCACTTTTCGAAAATTCTTATACAAAAATTTTCGAGAATACATGTAGACATACGTTTGTGTTAAATTGTTGAATCCTTGTGTGAACCTGAAGCAATGAAGCACAGAAACATAGTTAATAACACAAACAACATTCTCATGCATGTTCTCGATAACACGTATAAACCCTAATCTATCTAGATTACAAGTTAAGTTGAATCATGTTGTTTTATCACTGATTTCATACAATTCAAGCATATACAAACATGATATGAGCACAGAATTAGAACAAACAACACATATTGAAAAACACCCAAATATTCGAAACCCTAAGAACATCTAGATTCAACCATACATGAAATTGTAACAATTCAAGCATACTGATATGTTCCTAAGATCCTAACATACTATTCCCACCACTAATATCAACCAAAACATCACTTAACTCTCAAAAAACACAACACATCGAGAACTAGGGACATCGAGAATCATTAATTCATGTTGCAAGTTATGATTTGAGTATTCTAGCATGATAAACACATTTAAAAGAACAAAAGCCCTATATTTAATCAACCTAAACAACACGAATTAGTGATCTCTATAGCTTAACGCAAACCCTAGAACTCGAAATCAATCCTACGCAAAATCTAACCATTAACTTTTTGATTCCATGAAAACCCTATGTTAGAATAACGTAAAGATCATGAAATAACTTACGGTTTGAAGATTCAAAGGATGGATTTGCAGATGAATTAGAGCCGTGTGATGTTAAAGAGAGAAAATTGTTTTTGTTTTTGATAATTATGAAAAAATGGGGGGGGGAGTGAATAGTTGGGTGAGAAATTTTTGAAACTTTCACAACTTGGCAGATTTAGTCCCTTAACTACATGTTTTCTATAATAAGTCCTANGAACTCGAAATCAATCCTACGCAAAATCTAACCATTAACTTTTTGATTCCATGAAAACCCTATGTTAGAATAACGTAAAGATCATGAAATAACTTACGGTTTGAAGATTCAAAGGATGGATTTGCAGATGAATTAGAGCCGTGTGATGTTAAAGAGAGAAATTTGTTGTTGTTTTTGATAATTATGAAAAAATGGGGGGGGGAGTGAATAGTTGGGTGAGAAATTTTTGAAACTTTCACAACTTGGCAGATTTAGTCCCTTAACTACATGTTTTCTATAATAAGTCCTATATAATTGTTTTAACGGTTATGTTAACGACTTATGGCAACAATAACATCTAAGTTATATCCTAATAGGAAGAAATGTCAAATTTAATTGACGTAACTGTAATACGTGAATTACTACCAAAATTAAAAGCAAAAAGTCTTTTGTTTTTAAACAAAATGCAAGTGCACGTCTTTGAGTAAATTTGAGAAATTTTGACGAACATTCTCCCCCTCAACATTTGGTCGTAAAAATATGGAAAATTTTGAGAGACCAAAGTGTTGAACGAGATCGTGTGCTTGCATTTGTTAACAAAATGAAATAAAAGTACGAAATGAAATGAAAGAAAATCTTTTTGTTGTTTTTATGGTTTTTCAATTTTTTCTTTTGTTTTTGAATAAATATTTACAAAAGATATTTTTGGTGTTTGACTCCATTAATTGTTTTCTAGAAGAGATTTTAAATCATCTGGAGTCAAACAACGCATACCAATTCGGTGAACGAGTTCAGTGAACCTAGCCGGTGGTAAAGGTTTAGTGAACAAGTCTGTCAATTGGTATTCGGTACCCACGAAGTATAACTCTACTGTACCCTTCTCGACGTGCTCCTTGATGAAATGAT
>LBNU01021204.1:85812-105601 GCA_014162995.1 Artemisia annua
ATGTGATAAAAACACAAAAGAAGCAAGAAAGTTGGAAAATTTTTGAATCTAACGAAATAAAAAACAAGTTTTGGTTGGAATAATCACAAAAAAATAAAACTACACCTTCTTCTAGCGATTGATACCACTTGTTAGGTCACCATATTAGTAAACACAAGTATTCAAATGAGAGAAATTAGATGAGAATTAGACTTGGTTGATTAAGATCAATATGAAAGATGAAAGAACAAGAGTTTCCTTAAGATATGAAAATAACCAACATTTGATACAAGAGATATGATGTCCTATATATAGGTGAAAGGTAGGGCGACATCCCTTCCTTCCCTATCTTCTAAACGTGTGGGCTTTTAGGCCCATCGGACATCTTATTGGACTTAACTTATAACCATATGATTAACAAAATAACGTAGCTAAATAAGATAATACTAGCAACCTATTACATTGACTGAAATGACCGAGACTTGACTGAATAGTTGAAAACTATGATCCTAACACTAACAATCTCCCCATAAGGATCGGTTATGAAGGAGTGATGTTCGTCACGGTCATTTGAGGTTGCTTGACGTCATTGTCTTTCGACTTTAGTTGTTGACTTTCATAGCTATAGACGTCTTCAAAATATGATAAGTAAAAATCATTCATCGTTCTTTGTTCTTTGTCTTTGATGATGTGATAGTGATCAGTTGATGTCGTAATCTGCCATTCGTCACTGTCTTAGACTCCAGTGGATCTGCATCTTTTTGACATGCTCATACATCTTTGACGTTTGAAACTTTCATTAGTGTGAAGCTCTCTTTTCATTGATGAAGATTCTTAGTGTTGACATAGAATCCTTCTTTGGACGTTGCTTTGCTTTAGATCGTTGTCATATCACTTTGTAGATTCTTTTGGCATGGAATCTATCTTTTCACATTAAATGTTGCTTCGATCTTTCATAAGAGCTTTCATAGTTGTTGAGATGCAAGTATGAGCATGTGGAAGCTGGTGTTCAGGATGGTGATTGTACCTGCATAGAAATAGTTAGCAATAATACATCCGGTACTTACAGGTTCGGAATTAGAATTTGTCGACAGCATAGTGTGAAGACTCCTTCTAATCCTTACCAAGGTCGTTCCTAACCGGATACCCCCTAGGGGGCTTACACAGACATACATAAGTACACCCACGATTAGGTGAGTCGCTGGAGATCACCCCACGACTGTCGACCGTTTGGAACCATCAAACACACTAAGCGTAATCCACAAGGAATCACCGAAGTGACCTGATATCAGGGCTGTTTGATGTTGACCCTGGCAGGATTTCCGTTCAATCATTCGAGAAATACATAAGTAAATCCCTCATAAACGTTCAAGGCAGATTGCTAAGATCTGCGTAGGACTCGATAATTTACACTTAGTGTCCAATGATGCAAGACACTTAGTGTAGAAGTATTGTGTGTTCCTAAGAGATCTTTTATGTTATCTCGTGGCTCTAGACTCGATTAGTGCACATTTGGTTTCCTATGCGGAGGCATGGAGCAGAGGTCCTCCTGTTTCAATATCAACCATCTCTAATAGACGATCGATAGATTACACTGGTTCCCCGTGAGAATGAAACAAACATCTTTTGAGAGATGACTGAGTGGCTAAGAAGGTTTAGTGTAATGCGTCACTGGGTCCATGACGTCTTTTATCTTCAATACCGGTGTTGCCTTAGCAACATCCAGTAGCATATGAATTGAACCCGGTGTCTGCCCTAGGGTTGAACATATGGAGGGCTATTTATTTTCACCCTTTTCATTCATTTTTTTTTTAATTCTTTAACCCCTTCTTTCTCCTTTCATTCTTTTCTCCTTTTTTCATATCATACCTAAGGACTTCTAATTTCTTTCTGTAACACCCCCAACTCAAATATGGCAGCTATCGTGCTGGGGATATTACGAAAATAGAAACCAGGCACATTTATAGTAAACGACCACAACTCGGGACGTTTAAAATGTGACCAAAACATATCATTCGATTTATAAACCATTTAGAGTACAAGTACTCTTTATATAAAAGTTGCAGCGGAAAGTAAATAGAGTTTGTAGCGGAAAATAGACAAAGTATAACGATGAAATCTTAATGAAAGTTGCAAACTTGAACTTTTTAACAAAAATTTCAAAAATCTCGATAAAAAGTACAAGTTTATACGAATCAAAAACAACTCAAAAATTTTGAAACTTTGTTGTTTGTTTTGGTTTCTAACACAAGTTTGTAATCAAATATGTGATAAAAACACAAAAGAAGCAAGAATGTTGCAATCTTTTTGATGTTAACGAGGTAAAAAACGTGTTTGAGGGGCGTATAACACAAAAAAAAATAAACTACACCTTCTTCTAGCGATTGATACCACTTGTTAGGTCACCATATTAGTAAACACAAGTATTCAAATGAAAGAAATGAGATGAGAAATAGACTTGGTTGATTAAGATCAATATGAAAGATGAATGAACAAGAGTTTCCTTAAGATATGAAATTAACCAACATTTGATACAAGAGATATGATGTCCTATATATAGGTGAAAGGTAGGGCGACATCCCTTCCTTCCCTATCTTCTAAACGTGTGGGCTTTTAGGCCCATTGGACATCTTATTGGACTTAACTTATAACCATACGATTAACTAAATAACGTAGCTAAATAAGATAATACTAGCAACCTATTACATTGACTGAAATGACCGAGACTTGACTGAATAGTTGAAAACTATGATCCTAACATGATTGCTTCCTTTGGTGCATCAGGGTCAAAATTCCCTCAAATAATCATGATAGATGATAGAGGGGGTTTTTGTGAATGCGGTGGAGAGAAAACAGTTTTGAAGGTATTTAACTACATCTTTGTAGTTTTGAAATCCTTCGGGGCAAGCAAAGTTCCCCACCACATTGTTTTTGGTCAGGTCAACACTCTCTATTTGGTAGTCAACGTTTGGAGCGTATGTAATAGCTTTGGAAGAGGCCATTTTTGGTTGAAAAGTGGTCGGAGTTTTGGTCGGAAAAGAGAGCGCACACACAAAAAATTCACTAAGGGAAGGCAAGTTCTTAGGATTGTTGGGCTTAACTACAGGGGTAGCAACTACATCCTCAGAAACTACAGGGGGCGTTAATCCTAGCTTAGATTTTAAAGCAGTAGTGGGCCTAGATTTTTTGCCTTTTGTAAATTTCTTAAGACGTGTTAAAAGAGAAGTAGCAACACACTTAGAGTGATCACCAGATAGCATAGATTTACGACAAAACACACAAGATGCATTAAACGATAAAGAAGTACGAGATACATCATTCGTTTACAAGTTGCCAAATCACAATCTAAATCTATAGTAACATGATTATTATTCAAATTCCTAGGGTGAGCTTCTACTTCCATAGCTTTTAAGTTCTCTCTCTCACGTTGCAAATTCCTATTCTTCTTTTTCTCTTTTTGGTGCTTGGATCTGCTAACGCTAGGAGGGATAACTAGTCCTGGAGAGGTGGAAGAACTCATGTTAGAATTATGAATAGCTGTATCGTTACTAGTGTTATTTGTCCTATGTTTTACTGGTGCAACAATCTTAGTATTTGCAGACTTTTTCTTTTCAAGATTTTTAATTTTCTCCTTCAATTCAATAATGATGTGCGTTTTGTCCTGAATTGTGCTGTCAAGCTTTCGGTTTAAGTAGAAATATTCATCTCGACTCTTTTGCCAAAAATCTTTTACTTCTTGCAATTCAGCAATTTCTTTTTCATATTTAGAAATCTGACTTTTAAGTTCCTCATTCTAATTTGAAAAAGATGTCGAAGTTTTAAGATTTTGCAATTCAAGTTCAAAAACAAGACTTTGGTTTTGACACCATTCTAGTTTTTGGTTGAGTTGAAAGATTTCATCTGAAAGTTTTTTCTGCACATCATCATTTTGTTGTCGGAGACTCATGTTCTCATTTTTTAATGTCTCAACTGTTTTATTCAACAACCCAATATCATCACAGTGTTCAGAAACAAGCATATCAGTACCACATTCATAAAGAGAATTCATTACCACAGATATAATATCATAATTGAGGACACGTTCCATGAGACGATCATTTTCATTTTGCAAAAACTGATTTTGACGTTTGAGTTTAAAAACTGACCGTTCTGTTTCGTGACAAACATTGAGAATGTTTTTGACTTCCTTTTTTAATTCTTGTTCCCAATACCAGGTGTGTGAATACAAACGTTTAAGCGGTGGAGAAAATTGAGTTTCAAACATTTCACGCCTTTCTTTAGCAACGGGTGACATGAAATTTGCAACCGTGACTTCAGAATTGCGTTCAATGGCAGTATCTATCAACTTAATTTCATTTATGACAGATCTAAAGTATTGAAATAAAGGAGCTTCATTGATCATGCTTAGTTTATTCTTTAAGTCGTTAGCGTTTTGAGTGATAAGATCTAAGCTTGTTTCCTGAGCATCTTTTGTTTCAAAAACCTTAAGTTGTAGTTTACTATGCTCAAGTTCTCTTGTTAAAAGTTTAATCTTGGCTTTCAATTTAGCATTCAACCCTTGGCATTGGATGTTCTGATTATGACTGACCAAAAGAAGTTGTCTGAGTTCTGTTTCTGAATCGTTCAAAGGTTCATGTGGTTCAAGTTGACCATCGTTATCATTAGTCATTGTGATAGCAGGATGATCAAATGTAACACCTGGATTCATTTGATCATAGTCATCAAATATAACCACTGTGGACATTTGATCATTCTCATGAGTAGATAACGGGGAATCAGCTTGAACTACTTGGACCTCATTCGTTTCTGAGACAGAAGGAGAGACAATGTCGTGAATGAGACATGAGTTATCACATACCTGAGACTGACCGTCAGTATCATACACTGGGCCTGAGTCTGTTACCTGAACTTCTTCTGTGTCTGCCATCAATATCATATCATCAGTAGTATCCATAACAGTCATCTGATCTTTTTGCTGTTGATTACGTGCAATTGCTTCATCTCTGAGAGCTGAGAGGTACTTCTGAAGATAGTAGGCACTGCTTTTAGGAGTAGGTTGTGATGCTTTAGATGGTACACAAGTAAGTGCAGTGGATGACACACCGAGTTGTTCAAACTGTTGCATAATCGTTTGATGAGTATGAGGATCTTCTGAAGTATGCTCACTAGAGTTGTCCAAGACAAAGCCTTCATTAGTGTAGGTGAACCCATGAATGATGATAGGTGCAGGAAGAATGGTCTTAGGAAACGTTCTCTGTAAGCAAGATCGAATGAGTCTATCAGTGATGACTGTAGGATCCTCATCACTGTGCATAATAGCAAGGTGGTTCCACAACTCTTGAGCACTTGCATCACAATCCAGCTTAGTGTACATGGCATTAGGAAGAGCGGTAGTGATAAACCAAGCAGCTTCCTTATCAGCATTGTATTGAGCAAGTTCAGTACCAGTCAGAACATCACAAGTTTGAAGTGTGATATTTCCTTCAGTGTCTGCAATGAATTTCATCTGATATGGTCCATCAGTGATTGATTTCAGCAGTAGATCAGAATGTGGACGTTTTTGAAGCCATTGGAGAAATCTGTCTTTCCAAACATGGTATGATTCTGATAGCATAAATGGAGGAGTATATGCAGTTCCACGCAGTAGATGTTGACGAGCATTGATGTATAGAGGATGTTGAAATGGAGCTTCAGAGTACGGTACGTAAGACATGATTGATAACTTGTGGTTTATGGATCTTGTAGAAGGTATAGTACTTAAGACAAATCTTAGAAAACCAAAAACCCAATGTGATTTCGATGCTTGGTAATAGGATGATTTCGATAACCAGTTAAAGTCCAAGTAATCTCAATAACCTGAAGTTCTCGATAAAACAGTGAAGATTTCGATAACTCACTTTATTCTCGATAAAAGGAAATTATCGAGAAAGGTTGGAGACAATTATCGAGATCCTTTGTTCAAATGAGACAAAGTATGTTTTCGATGTAGCTGAAGTAAATTTTGATAGAATCACAAGATTTCGAAAACCAGATTGTGATTTCGATAACCAGTGATGTTCTCGATAAACTCAGTTTCTCGATAACAAGTATCCAAAGTTTCGAGATTATACAATAACGAAACTATCCAATATGTCGAAGTGTTTTCTTTCTTGTACAAGATAGAAAATCACTGAGTAAGCAACAAAAACACTTAAGTAGTGAGAATGAATGATCTCGATAAAACAGGGTTTTGGGTTCTCGATAAAATGGGGTTTTTGGGTTCTCGATAGAGTGCCAAAAATACGTTTTTTCTTTTGTGAAAAAACAACCCTAAAACGAGTTTTTAATCCAAGATTCTTGTACAACTAGCATTAAAATGATGAAATCTTAATGAAAGTTGCAAACTTGATCTTTTTAACAAAAATTTTAAGATTTTCGATAAAAAGGTACAAGTTTATACGAATCTAATAAACTCAAAAATTTTGAAACTTTGTTGTTTGTTTTGGTTTCTAACACAAGTTTGTAAGCAAATATGTGATAAAAACACAAAAGAAGCAAGAAAGTTGGAAAATTTTTGAATCTAACGAAATAAAAAACAAGTTTTGGTTCGAATAATCACAAAAAAATAAACTACACCTTCTTCTAGCGATTGATACCACTTGTTAGGTCACCATATTAGTAAACACAAGTATTCAAATGAGAGAAATGAGATGAGAATTAGACTTGGTTGATTAAGATCAATATGAAAGATGAAAGAACAAGAGTTTCCTTTAGATGTGAAATTAACCAACAAGAGAAAGGATTACATAGAGGTCCTATTTATAGGATGGGAGCTAGGGCAACACGCCTAGTCCTTCCTTTCTCTTAAACGTTTGGGCTTTAGGCCCATTGGACTTTAACTTAGACTATTACATAAAACCATAAGAGTATTAAATAACGTAGCTAAATAAGATAATTCTAGCAACCTATTACAATAACTGAAATGACCGAGACTTGACTGAATAGTTGAAAACTATGATCCTAACACATGGTTTCGCGCAAAAAATAACTAGCGTATCAGAAATGATAGGCTCAAGTAACTAGAGTGTAGTTCTTAGTTGGTCTCTAAACTATCACTGTCATGGTTGATTTAACCATAGTGTGGTGATAAAAGTAGTTTGCCTATTATGCCCTTGAGAACATACCAAAACATGAGCGTTGACCTCGACAAAAGTGGTCAAGGGACGCATTCGGCCTCGAATTCCCAACTATTGGACGCCACACGACGTTTTTAGAAAGTTAGGGTGCATGGTTATGTTTTGTGGAAAGTTCCGGGACCAACGAAGTATTTTACTCAAAAAAAGTATAGAAAGAAGAAATATGAATTCCCGACTTACGTTTTAACAAATTATTCCATATCTAAATCCATACCTTATAACCCTTAAACCCAATAAAAGACCTCTTTGATATTTATAGTTGGTGCTTATGCCACGTCGGTGCAGTTTTGTTTCTTTTACAAGCATATGGTTAATCTATAAGTTATGACTGAGCTATGAGAGTAATTCCATACCAAAAAACTATTTTTATGAGTGCTTGAGTGAATATGAAAATTTGATACTTTCGTGAGGAGCATGTCATGTTATTCTTGGTTGTCTTGGATACACAACAAATATATACTTTTGAAACTTATACGAGACTTAGTTTTTAAAAGACATTTCTTTTATGCTTGAGGGCAACAATTGCTTTAAGTATGGGGGAGTTTGATGAGTCTCGTATTATACATGTTTATACCCCCGATATTATATGAATTATAAGATAAAATAACCACATTATTAGGACTTTTGATACTTTAATATGAGAATATATTTGCAGGATATAGGTCTGGTGAAAGTAACGAGAAATGCACGAGTTGGATGACTTTGTAAACATAAAAGGAAAAAAAAGATTTAGTTGGACTAAAGTACGCCGCTTATATGAAGGAAGAGCGCCGCTTACGGGAATCTTTGGTCAACTATGTATTCACGAGTCAAACAAAAAGTACGCCGGTTATATGCAACATAAACGCCGGTTACGCGAAACAAAGCTCGCTGGTTTTACACCAAATGTGCGGCGTACTTCACATGGCAGTTATGTTTTCTACATTAGTGAGCCACTTCAATGATGAGGCCGATCACTTGCCTATCATAACTCATTTGGACGTGCTAGGGCAGCATTTTCAAGCTATAAAAGGAGCTCAAAACGGAGGAAAAAATACAACACAACAAAAACAAATAAACTTGATCATAGAAGCAGTTAGTAGTGGTTTGTACCAAGACCACTAGCTAAGTAGTAAGAACCACACGTGGAGAACCACTTGGAGCTCGAATACTTTCGGTAAAATTCGATATAATGCTAGAAATACTTGTGTACTTGTTTAACTTTATGAATAATATGGAGTAGTAACCTTATGTTTGTTTGAGGCATTTGAGCCATGTTTGTTATGAGATTTAGATCATGGACATTGAATCTATGTTACTTGCTTTTGATATGTCATTGTTTAGTATCTTATCGTTTGTCTTGATTGATCATAGTGATTGCCTAAAGGTAGAAAGATTCAATCATGTTGGTTATATTATGAATTGTCTGTCTATAACAACTCAATGTGAGAATTGCTTAGTAAAACAAATGATAACCTTGACTTTGACACGTTTAATGGCTAGTCTAATTTCTAACGGCTTGACTAGAGGAAATGCATGTTATATACTTCATACTTGGACCACACTTTATGCATTCTGTGTATCTAGAATCAACGGCCAAAAGGAGATTCTTTTACATAGGATAGATATACTAGTTAACGTGATCTATCATCATGTTTTACTCTTATGCATTGTCCATGTAACTTCAGTGATACCTCTCATGATTCTCATGTGTTTTACCTTAAATAAACATACTTTTAATATAAATTGGAAAAACATTTCAAAGAACTTAAATCCAACAAAAACGGTTTTAGTGATAAGTGACAATCATTGGAATCTAATTTTGTTACCTATAACTAGCAATAAGAAACAACATCCTCTCTTGGGACGACCTGGTCTTACCTCAAACCTTTGCTATAAACGGGGGTTATACTTTTGCCCATGTGTTTTGTGTATTAAGGAAATGGTGAAACTAGTTTAATAAATATAAAGCTTTCGAAACACATCATGCGCCGTATCTCACTCAACATATACACCGCAATATCATACTTAGATGAATTCGAAGACCATTGCCTGACTTTGAAGAATGCGCCGCATGGAATTCTACCATGCGCCGCTTATGAAACTTTGGTCAACGAAAAAGATCAAGCTTGTTCTACTCCAGATACGCCGCATTATACTTCTGACATACGGCGTATCACTATCAAGTCTTCACCAGATACAATCCAAGATAATGAAGGACATGCGCCGCATAAAGATTCAAGTTACGCCGCATCTAAAGGCGGTGTACGAATATCTCAGAATATATTAATCTTGGACCCAACGCGAAGTTAAGTACATGCGCCGCATCTGCTCATTACATGCGCCGCATCGTACCCTAAAACAGAAACTATAAATACCCCAAGACCTAGACGAATTTAGTGTGCAACAAAACCCTAAGGAGCCGAGTTCAGTCAAAGAAGCAACACAAGGCACACCCCAAACGAAGATATTAGAGCTGTAAGAAGGTCCTGTATGTATTGAATTCATTAAGTAGTTTTGTTTTATTGTAATAGTATACTTTAATTCATCAGGATAGATGGGCAAATGTATGTGACTACGGAAAATCATGCATTCCTCTTAAAATTGCTTTTCCATTGATTAAAGTTTATATGATGATGTCTTTGGTGACTTATATTAGTGCTTTGATAACCTCTGTGTCTAGCTGAGTTTTGCGTCGGGTCGCCATGCCCCTTCCTCGCCTATTTTATCTGACGTCTTTGGATGAATAGGATAGATATAAGTAATCATTAAGGGTGGACCCGCCGATGTTATGAGTATTATCGATATAATTGGAGTGACTTCTCTAACTTGGTAAATTTCTAGGATTACACCCAAAAAGCCTTTATATGTTATGTGATATTAACTAACTACATTGGTTAGTTAACCCTCGTATTAACCCTTTTGTTTACTCTCACTTTTAGAGTAAGATACCCCTAGAAAAACCCTCAGAGCCATTTCTTTCGTTTCTTACACCTTTGTTAAAAATGTTTCGTTATACCCTTACACCTTAGCCTACCCTGTAGATTAAAATCCATGGTTAGTTACTTTAGGCAAAGTGTGTTTCCTTACATTACCCGTGTTCGCGTGCGTAATTCATTATCTTTGGTTAGGTCGGGAAATTGCACAATGCAATTGGAGTGAAAGTACATATTGTATATTTTTAGTTTATTTTTCGTGTGTTTACTACTTTCACTATTACAGTTATTTCTGAAAGTTATGATAAGTATGGAAAAATTATCCGGAAAAATCGTGATAGAAAAAGTTGTGAAATTTTACACATTAAAAAAAATCGAAAAAATAGAAAAGAAAATTAAATAGAAGAAGTTGGAGGTTTGTTTAACCAACTTATGTAAAGTTTTGTGTTAAGTGGTAGATATCACCACTATTTGTTGTTCTATTATACTTATGGATTGAATGGGAGTTGGCCGTTATGGGAACGCCAACTAAGGATTATTCTTTGTTTAAAATTTTATTGAGTATAATTCGTGTCTACCTAAAGCGTGAGTTACATGAGTCAAAAGCGTGAGTTATTCAATGATATGAGTCTTATTCATGGGATGGTTGGGAAGTAATTAACCACATTTAGGATTTTAATTTATTTGTTTGTTTATTTTTATTTTACATCAATTTCTATCCTAAAATGTTATCCCTACCCAACCGTATTTTTATATTCGTTGTTAGCTTTCGAGCATCCGGATATGATGATGGCTAAGTAAGAATGTTAAATGTATGAATAAGGTAGTGACCATCTAGTGTGTGACTTGGTAACCATCCGTTATGCAAATAACACTCCAGCGATCTGAGAAGTGCACTAGTGACCATCCATTAGTTGAAGCGTCAAAGACTCGTGCTAGCGATCTACTAAGTTTGTGCAGGAGATGTTTGAACGAAGCTAGGTTTAACCCTTAAGCCTCAAAACCCTTTTTATCGCTTTAGACTTGTTACTCTTTAGCTTTAGTGGGGGAGATGCATATACTTGTCAAGCTTATGATAAAATATCCGTCACAACTAAGCAACTAAACGATTTAGAATTGTTTTATATTAAAAAATTATCTTATTTCTAACTCGTTAAGTGTTTGGTTGTGTGATTATGATAAGACGAATACGTGCTTTAACTATAAAAATAAATCCTAATACCTTCTAGGATACATTTTCATAAGTTAAATCTAAGGTTTACTTGGGGACAAGTAAAGTTCAAGTGGGGGGATATATGATGAACTCAAATAAGTACATATTATTATCATCCTTTATCCTATTTATTTGACTTGTTTGACTTTATTATGTATGAGAATCGGTGCTTTAATGTTTACTTTAATGATTCTCAGGTAAAAACATGTAATAGGTGAAACTTGGCAATTTTGGACTAATTATGGAGCAAAACGAGCAAGATGTTAAAAGTCTACTGAAATCCAGAAGATGCGCCATATCTCACTCAACAGATACGCCGTAATATCATACTTAGATGAATTCGAAGACCATTGCCTGACTTTGAAGAATGCGCCGCATGGAATTCTACCATGCGCCGCTTATGAAACTTTGTTCAACGAAGAAGATCAAGCTTGTTCTACTCTAGATACGCCGCATTATACTTCTGACATACAGCGTATCACTATCAAGTCTTCACCAGATACAATCCAAGACACTGAAGGACATGCGCCGCATAAAGATTCAAGTTACGCCGGATCTCGGTGTACGAATATCCCAGAATATATTAATCTTAGACCCCAAGCAAAGTTAAGTACATGCGCCGCATCTGCTCATTACATGTGCCGCATCGTACCCTAAGACAGAAACTATAAATACCCCAAGACCTAGACGAATTTAGTGTGCAACGAAACCCTAAGGAGCCGAGTTCAGTCGAAGAAGCAACACAAGGTACACCCCAAACGAAGATATTAGAGCTGTAAGAAGGTCTTGCATGTATTTAATTCATTAAGTAGTTTTGTTTTATTGTAATAGTACACTTTAATTCATCAGGATAGATGGGCAAATGTATGTGACTACNCAACGAAACCCTAAGGAGCCGAGTTCAGTCGAAGAAGCAACACAAGGTACACCCCAAACGAAGATATTAGAGCTGTAAGAAGGTCTTGCATGTATTTAATTCATTAAGTAGTTTTGTTTTATTGTAATAGTACACTTTAATTCATCAGGATAGATGGGCAAATGTATGTGACTACGGTAAATCATGCATTCCTCTTAAAATTTCTTTCCCATTGATTAAAGTTTATATGATGATGTCTTTGGTGACTTATATTAGTGCTTTGATAACCTCTGTGTCTAGCTGAGTTTTGCGTCGGGTCGCCATGCTCCTTCCTCGCCTATTTTATCTAACGTCTTTGGATGAATAGGATAGACATAAATAATCATTAAGGGTGGACCCGCCGATGTGATTAGAGCCAACGAGAAAGATTTAATTATATACACTTCATATAAAACTAGCAATAAAACAAGTGACAAGCTACTTAACTATCAGGACAGGTCTTCTTATTGTTTCTATTATCTATCTGTGTACGTGTATGCTATTCGTTGATTCGTGCTCATTAGTTTAATTTACTGTATAATAAAACCAATCTGTGCCAGTCTCTCAGACTGAACCCCCTTTGTGTTAGATTAGGCTGTAAAACTAACTTAGGATATTAAAATACTAATTAGATTAATTAGATAAATCGTTCCACTCTTAGTGATCGACACTCTACTTACCATTATATACAAACTGACCGGGTACACTGCCCGTTAAGTGTGTGTGTTATTGATAAGTCGGCTAAATATAAATGTAAAACTTGAGTAGGCATTAACACTGCTAAACCGCAACGACACATCACGCGCATCAGTTATTTATATTTTTGTTGTTGTGGTCGTGTTGTGAAGCCACCCACATAGGGTGTTTGTCCCTTTTCAGTCAAGACCCGTAAGGGTTGTTTGTTTGGCTTCAGTTTGGTTAACGAGACACCACAAAGGATGTGAGTGTGCTCGTTTGTGTATCTCTGCTCATCATCACCCACGAAGGGTGTCACACCCCAAAAATGGCGCAGCGTAATGTCATTTAATGGGTATGACTTCAAGATCAAGAACGCATGGTGTCATAATAGAGAAATACTAAATGCATAACATCACAACACAAGTCAAAGTTACAAAGATCTCATAATACGGGTGAATACAAGTCTTACTACACAAGTTCACAATACCCAAGTCTTAAAGGGACATTCCAATATGCATAACTCCCCGGGAACACAACCCGGTAGAGTCTTGTCTTATGTCTGCTAAGTCAGGCCAATACTCAACCTCCTAGAGCAACTTCATTCTTAATACCTGAAAATGGATACTCGAAAACGTCAACATAAAGTTGGTGAGCTCGTAGGTTTAAGAGTTAAACCACAAAGCTGTGAATAATAGCATAGGACATTAGTGAAAATGATTACCATTTACACACACCTTAACAAATCAGAAATGGTGTCACGCCAACTGAACCTATAGTGTACCTCATACTCATAACCAAAATCACGTGGGGAGCTACCCCGATAGATCTATCAACATGTGGGCTCTCAAAGAGAGTTAACAATTGCATCAACTGAACCTATCAACTTGTGGACTCTCAGCAGAGAGTTAACAGTGGCGTAGTCATGTATTCACAGAACAACCATGTCACAGCATATAATCGCATCATCACACATATATGTCCAAAATCATGTAAAACAGTAATTCACAACATAAAAACATTTGTAAAGCATTGAGTACCATTTCCACCCCGAGGTAAAACATGTTAAAAAGTGGGGCTACGTGAACTCACCTCAAACAAAGTTGAAACTCGAGAACAATCGGTCAAGTGCTAGTACACAACGGTACCGGAACACAACCTAGTTAATAACGGTCTGATTTAGTATTATGCTAAATGAAATGAAATGGTGCATATGTGTTTTGAAAAGGCTTTGTATCACCAATGAATGTTCGCGTTCTCGTAGTTTATAAAAATATCCAAGTGTCCTACTCTAAAAGTTTGTATCTCGCCTAATATATATTATTTTTAGAAAGCCTTCGACTCGTAATAAAAGTACTTAGACCTTACTACAATATTCCTTAAGGACTCTACGCCACATATGGACTCTAAAATGCTCAAAAATGTGTTCAAAGTTAACCAATCAGCTCAAAAATAGTTGCTGAAATTTATATTAGAAGTGTATTTTTCGTCAACTTTACGAGACCATAACTTTTTCTTAACAAGGTTTTACGAAGAGTGCAAAGACAATCTGAAAACGTGAGTGCGAGAGCTACAAGTTTTATGTTTTAAGTTTTTAAAAATTTGTGGATTAAAATGTTCAAAACTGGACTCGAACTCGCGACCTCAGAAAATATCAAGTGTAGTTTTTCAGCTTTTGTAAACTTTTAGCGATTTTCAAATGGACATAACTTTCTCGTGTTAAATCGGTTTTTGGCGGTTCAAGCGGCCACATTTAGCTTATATCGTCTAGTTTCTAAGAAAATTATTAGATTCTGCAAAACTTAACTTCCCGTTGCCCAAAACGCGCCTATGGGACAGCCCTCTACACACTACGCTAAATACTACTTTTCAACACTTCCACAACAAAACTCAACAACACCAAACTAAAGTTAGTCCTTTCCACCGATTTACAATAACAACATAATAAGTAACATGTTAACCTTATTAAATCAAGTTTATACCATAATAGTAAAACTAACACTCCAAATAAGCCTGTAGGCCGCACATTAAACTTTTTTATACACATTTTACGCAAAATAAGCCGAATAGGCCGTGCATTAAAGTTTTTACATATTATTATTATTATTATTATTATTATTATTATTATTATTATTATTATTATTATTATTATTTTTTTTCAAAAGATGAGCAACGCAACCATGGTGATACAACTTTTATAGATTGATGTATATGTGCGTATATGTATGTCGTGTATACTTATGTTTGTATGTAACATTTATAAACTTTTCATGTAGATTTTTTTTTTTGTTTTACAAATGACTTGTACTTTTGTTATATACATGTCATGAATGTTATGAAAGTACAAGAAAAAAAATGAAAATATTACTTACAAGGATTTGCTAAAAGAAATGGTTTAAGTGCAAGATTCAACTCCCCAAATGATGTGTTATGACCCAAGAAAATAACCCAATGAACTAACTAAGATCCTTATACTCAAATCTTCAAAAGAATAAGAAAATTTTATGGTTTGTGTTGGTGTTTGTGGGCATACGAACCAACAGAGAGGGAAAGGATGGAGATGAATTTTTTTTTGGACTATGTGTTTTGTGGCTTGTGAAGTGTAGGTGGTTAGGTTCTAATATGCCAAATATAAGCTATACAACAAAACTAAGTGGGTGACATCAAAGGTAAGACAAAAATATATAAAAGAAATATGTACTTAGTTTGTTACACTAGCAAACAAGCATGCATATGGTGTGTGCATTGATGGTGCGTCGAACAAGAGAAAGAGTGAGCAGTGGGAAAAAAAAGAGAAATTGTATGTGTTGTGAAGTGAGGTTGTGTGTAGCTATAATAAGTTAAACAAGATAGGTTACATTGAGATCAAGCCAAATTGCATGACATAAGGCAAGTACTAGTTGGTTAAGCTTGTGGACAAGTGACCCATGTGGGGTGTTGGAGGAGGGATCGACCATAAGACAAAAAGAGGGAAGAAATGATTTACTTTGGATATTGTATTTGTGTATGACCAAAATGCTAGTCGTATGCGTTTTAAAAAAGTTATGAAGATAATTTAAATAAATGCAATGACATGTTAAGTAAATTCATGAAAGTCATTGTGTATTAATTGAATATATGTTTTACTTAGACTCGTGACGGTACGCGTTGAAGGTCGTCTTTCACAGTAAGTGGGATGACCTCTCGGTTTTAGTTTAAAGTAACACATAAATGAATAAATAAATAAATATTTCGAGTTTGGGGTTGAGTAAGGACCTGAAAAAATGCTGGTTGTTATAGTCTAACCCCCTTAAGTGAATTTTATCCTTAAAATTTAGCTCGTACTATTGTCAAACAAGTGTGGGTACTTATGTCTCATTTGATCCTCACGTTCCCAAGTAAACTCTGGTCCACGTTTTGAGTCCCAAGGGACTTTAACTATTGGTATCTTTCTACGTTTCAACTTCTTGATCTCACGCTCTACAATCTCAACAGGTTTCTCCACAAAGTGTAACTTAGGATCTATCTGAATCTCTTTTAATGGTATGTGTAAGGTCTGATCAGCAAGACATTTCTTAAGGTTCGACACGTGAAACGTATCATGAATGCCACTCAGCTCTTGAGGTAGCCTCAGTCTGTAAGCTACTGGACCGATTCTCTCAGTGATCTCAAAAGGTCCTACATATCTGGGTGCTAGCTTGCCCTTCTTACCAAATCTTACAACACCTTTCCAAGGTGATACCTTAAGTAATACATGATCACCAACACTAAATTCTAGGGGTCTCCGTCTATTGTCGGCGTAGCTCTTCTGACAGCTACGTGCAACCTTGAGTCTATCCTTGATTTGAATGATTTTCTCAGTGGTCTCTAACACTATTTCCGGTCCTATCATTTGGCTTTCTCCGGCTTCTGCCCAAGCAATAGTTGAGCGACACTTCCGCCCATAAAGTGATTTGAATGGTGCCATCCTTATGCTAGCATGGTAACTGTTGTTGTAGGAGAACTTGACCAATGGAAGATGAGTGTCCCAATTACCACCGAAGTCAATGGCACACGCCCTCAGCATGTCCTCTAAGGTCTGAATGGTGCGTTCGCTTTGACCATCGGTCTGTGGGTGATAAGCCGTACTCATCTCTAAGTGTGTTCCCAGTGACTTTTGCAACATTTGCCAAAAATTTGACGTGAAACGGCTGTCACGATCAAATATTATCGATATAGGCACACCATGTCTCGCCACTATCTCCTTAATGTAAAGTCTAGCAAATTTATCCATCGTATAATCTTCTCGGATTGGTAAGAAATGTGCGGACGTAGTCAATCTGTCTACGATAACCCAGATCGGATCGTGTCCACTACTAGTCCTAGGTAACTTTGTAACGAAGTCCATGGTTATCCTTTCCCACTTCCATTCAGGAATTTCCGGTTGTTGTAACAGTCCAGATGGTTTCTGGTGTTCAGCCTTCACCTTCGAGCAAGTCAGGCCCTTGCTAACGTAGTCGGCTATGTCTTTCTTCATCCCAGGCCACCAATACAATTCTCTAAGGTCGTATTACATCTTATCTGCTCCTGGATGAACAGAGTACCTCGTCGTATGTGCTTCGTCCATGATTAGGGTCCTCACACCACCAGTTAACGGTACCCAAATTCGGTCTACAAAGTACAGTCCACCGTCATCCTTTTTATCCAATTGTTTATCTAACCCTCGCATCTTCTTTGTGGGTTAGGGTTGATCACGGTCCAAAAATCGGACCGAAGGCCGAGTTAGGGAAAAACCATAGACCGAGACCGGACCGAATGTGGTCGGTCCGGTCGGTCTTCGGTCGGTCCGGTCCAATTAGGCAAGATTTTGGCAAGTTTTTTCGGTTTTTTGGTCTGATCCTTCGGTCGGTCAGGTCGGTTTTGTCGGTCGGTCCGGTCCAAACGGTCGGAATGCTCACCCTTACTGTAGGTGCATTCATATACATAGATGCCTCTATCTGAGCCGCTAGTATCTTATCCTTGATACTCGACTGTATGGTTATACTCATGGCTTTTACTTTCCTAGGCTTGAGTCTTTCCTTTCTACTCAAAGCATCAGCTACTACGTTCGTCTTACCTGGGTGGTAGCGAATCTCGCAGTCATAATCGCTGAAGAGCTCAATCCATCTCCTTTGGCGCATATTCAACTCTTTCTGATTGAAGATGTGTTGGAGACTCTTGTGATCAGTATAGATAACAGTTTACGTCCCATACAAGTAATGTCTCCATATCTTGAGAGCGAATACTACAGCACCTAGCTCCAGATCATGGGTGGTATAGTTTTTCTCGTGAATCTTCAGCTGTCGGGATGCATAGGCAATTACTTTGCCTCTTTGAATTAATACGCACCCAAGACCTTGACATGATGCGTCACAGTACACTACAAAATCTTCTGGTCCATCAGGGAGTGCCAAAATTGGAGCATTACACAGATTGTTCTTTAGGGTTTGAAAGGCTTCTTCTTGTTCCTCGCCCCATTCGTACTTCTTATTCTTTTGAGTCAACAAAGTAAGAGGTTTGGCAATCTTAGAGAAGTTTGCGATGAATCGCTGGTAGTAGCCTACCAGTCCTAAGAATGAGCGGACTTCTGTTGGGGACTTAGGGGCTTCCCAATTCTTCACAGCTTCGATCTTGCTTGGATCCACATGAATACCATCCTTGTTAACCACATGTCCAAGGAACTAAACTTCCTGTAGCCAGAATTCACACTTCGAGAATTTGGCGTACAGTTTCTCCCTCTTGAGTAACTCTAGGATTAACTTCAGATGCATTTTATGTTCCTCTTTTGTTTTGGAATAGATCAAAATGTCATCGATGAATACGATAACAAATTTATCCAGGTATGGCCTACATACTCGGTTCATCAAGTCCATGAAAACCGCAGGCGCATTTGTCAGTCCAAAAGGCATAACTGTAAACTCAAAATGACCATATCGAGTTCTAAACGCGGTCTTTGGGATGTCATCTTCATGTACTCGTAACTGATGGTAGCCGGAACGAAGATCAATCTTGGAGAAGTACTGTGAGCCTTGAAGTTGGTCGAATAAGTCGTCAATTCTCGGGAGGGGGTGACGGTTCTTAATGGTTAGTTTGTTCAGTTCTCGGTAGTCTATGCACATCCTAAAGGAACCATCCTTCTTCTTGACGAACAATACTGGTGCTCCCCATGGCGAAGAACTAGGTCGGATGAAACCCTTGTCTTGGAGTTCCTAGAGTTGATTAGACAACTCCTCCATTTCGGTGGGTGCCAAGCGGTAGGGAGACTTAGCAACTGGCATTGCCCCAGGAATTAGGTCTATGCGAAATTCGACTTCACGCATAGGGGGTAATCCAGGAAGGTCGTCTGGAAATACTTCAGGGAAGTCTCGAACAACTGGGATATCTTCTAGTTTCTGATCGTCTACTTTCGTGCTCATGAGGCGCCTCGCTTTTTCTTCAAGTCGTTCTCCATAGACCTTAACTATCTCGCCGTTTGGTAGTGGTATTCGGACCATCTTATCATGGCACACTATCTCAGCCTTATGCTTAGACAACCAATCCATACCCACAATCACGTCGAAGCTTCCGTGTCTGAATGGTATTAGGTCGATGCTAAAGATATGGTCTTCTAATTCTAGTTTGCACCCGCGGATGATCTTATTTGTTTCTAACTTTTGACCACTTGCTATTTCAATTTCGTAACTAAAGCCTAGTCTACTAGGTTCCATTTTAAACAAGGGCATGAATTTAGTGGAGATAAAGCTATAATCGGCACCAGAATCAAATAGTACAGTAGCATAGTGGTCGTTTAGAGAGAACGTACCCGTCACGATGTTCGGGTCCTGGCGTCCTTCCTCAGCGTTCATCACAAATACCCGACCACGAGCTGGGTTACCATTGTTTCCACCATTAGCGTTGTTTCCACGGTTCGCATTGTTTCCACCAATTGCTAAAGCCTGGT